>VZTN01022780.1:260094-292907 GCA_013400515.1 Erpornis zantholeuca | reverse complement strand
ACAAACCCCAAAACTCTGATTTTTCACCCTGTGCTAAACTAACTCCAATCTGTCTCACATTCTCCATGCTTGCAGTTCATCCAAAAGTTTTGGGAGCTTTTTCCAGGGGCACAGATCAAAGGCTGTGTTCCCCTGGGATGTCAGGGGGGGTCCCAGACCCCCCTGAGCAACAGGAAAGGTTTTCCTGGACTCCAAAAGGATGGCATGACATGGCATAGCATGGATGGAGGTGTGAATGGGTGACCTCACTGCATATCCATTGCCAGTCTCTTTTCCCTGCTGAGACCCCCTGGAACCTGAGTGTTTCTAAATGCTGGCAGCCAAAGCCTGGTGCAGCTTCTGGCTCAGGGGGGCTGGTTGACCATTTGCTGCTTCATTTTTACAGTTCAGAGCCCCTGCACAGACCCAAGCAGTGCTGCAGGGACAGGGGACACGGACCTTGAAGCCCTTTCTCCTACATTCTCCACTCTTTGATCATCTCTACAATCAGAGCCTGCAATTTGTTGGCCAGCACAAAGAAGGATCTTGCCCCAAATGACCTGGGCGGGAGCCCAAGAAAGCCCCTTGGAGGTGCCTCCAGCCCCTCTCTCGTCCCCCTGAGGCTGCTGGGGGGTTTTTCTCTGCAGAAGTGTGGAGTGGCCAAGCTCTGCAGGACTGCACACCTTCCCTGTCACAGTCCACAGCTGAGGCTCTGCCTGCCCTCTTCAAGAAATGGAAAGAAATGAACAGTTTTGTGGGAAGGGAGGGAGCTTGGACTCCAAGCATTTGGCCTTTAAAAACCTTTCCTCTACACCTTCTCCTTTCTCAGCAGAATAAAAGTGAAGCAGCTGAGAGTCCTGGGCAGCAGCCCCTCGCTGGAGCAGTGTCTGTGGGGCCAGCACTGCCCAGCCAGCTTCCTCTGCAGCTTTAAGGCTGATTCCTGCCTTTACTTACTGGGATGCAGCAGGATTCTCCATGGAATGAGTCCCACTTTTCCCCCCCAGATGTGCCCAGCAGCTGGAAGTGGCTGAAGCAGGGCTGCAATTTCTCTCCTCTGGGAGCTTTCACCTTCCTTTTTTTATTTGTTTAGTGGCCATCTCAGGAGCTTTTCAAATCATCAGGGCTGTGGCCTGCTGAGCACAAAGCAGATCCCTCCTTTCCTTCTCTTTCCCTGCCTTCATCACTGCAGTGAGAAGTTGGCCCATCTGCTCCTCTTTTACCCCAAAAGTGGGGCAGCCCTTCAGTGGTTTTTGCTCATATCAGGTGACTGACAACGAGCAGGATCTCCTGTTTAGGAGCCTCACGGATTTCAGTAAAAATATCCTTGTTGAAGAATTTCTGTCCTTTCACATCTGTCTCTGTGTTTTTAGGATTTCACAGGCTGCATTTCTTTTTCTTTTTTCTGCTACATTTTTCTTGGGTTTAGCTAAGTTGTTGTTATTTTATTTGGGATTTTTGGTAAAGAATAGCAGTTTCCTTCCTGAGATTTTTTTCTTTCCTCAGGAAACATTTGTCATCTTCAGAAATAATTAAAGAGGATTTTTCTGAAGAGGTGGGTAGGCACTGCCTTCCAAGTTGGCTCTTTCTGTGTGGAGCTCCTTTGGACCATGTGTTGTCTCAGCTCTCCCATGTCCTGTCCTGGTCTCCTCACAGCCAGGGCTGGGCCCAGCTGCTCCTCTCTCTTTACACAGTGAGTAACAAGATGTCTCAGCAAGGCATCAAAGTCTCTGCTGCGTGTTCAGACTCCAAATCCCTGCCAATAACGCAGAGATAGAAGGGGATTATAATGGTGCATAACAAATAACAAGGGTTTAAAGTGTCTTAAGAACACTGTGCTCAGAAAAAAGAGGGATTGTTGGGATGGGGAAGCCTGCAGGTATGAAGGCTTTATTTCTTGTATTTGTGAGCTTGCAATAAGAAACTCTGGTGTGTGATATGGATTATTAGAAAGAACTTATCCTGGACTTAGGTGTTCCTCTCGCTCTAACGCCTCTGGGCTGTGGTCACTTTCTCCTTCCTTTAATGGCATCAAGTCTTAGGAACAAATCCAAGGAGAACCAGCAGATATTGGGGGCTAAAGGCAATGTGGAAACCTGCCCTTCCTGGCTTTCTGCTCATCCTTTTCTCCTTGGATCACCTCTCCTGGTTTGCACCCCCTCACACCTCGTGTGGGCTGCGTTCCCTGCCCATCGGCAGAGCAGGGCGATCCCAAATGACCTGGTTGTGCTGAGCTGCCTCCCCACAGGACCTCAGGTCTCCCTGAAAAGCCCTGGAGCCATGGATACTTCTGTCCCTTCATGCAGGGAAGGCCTGAATGTTTCAAAGCTCAGTGTAGAACAAGGCTGTCATATGGGAAACAGAAGCGAGGGTGTCAGAACACGTTAGTGCTGCTCTGAGCTCCTGCTTACCTGACAAATCCCCCTTCCCTCTGAAATCCCACACAGGCCTGGCTTTGTACAAGGGAACTGCCAAATGCAAATGCTTGTTTGTTTTGTGTTCAACAAAGCTGCTTTTTTCCCCTCATGTTTCTGAGTAGTTGCCACACGTGGCAGGAGAAAATAGGGAGGAGGAACCTTGTTGTTTTTGAAAAAGAAAAAACAAAACCCCAAAGAATGAGTAAATCTGAAACATCTAAGAGAGGTCTTTATTGAAGCTGGTGTGTGGTTTGCTTTACTCGTTCCCTTATTTACAAGCTGAGACATCTGGATTTGTCTCATTTACCAAATGAGAATGGCAGGCAGCAGCCGTGGAGGTGATTACACACAGGTTTAAAGCAAACAAGGAGAACAAACCAGTTGCTATTTAAGCACCATTTCCAAGCCAAAGGTGGCCCTGCTGTAAACACAGATTACTGTGGTGCAGACACTGTCACCAGCTGTCTCCTGGTGTAAGCCTGGCTTTGCTCTCCTGCGCTGTCTGAGCATCAGCTCTGACACAGTCTGACTTTTACTCGCTGTGATGCTCTAAATGGGTACCTAGAAACAGAGACTAGACAGGAATAAAGGAAAAAAAGTGGTATTTATTTGAAAGGTCTTCAGTTGCACACTCTAGGCTCCAGAGGCTCCTGCCTCAGTGGATCCCAAAATGGACAATGACAGCTCACGAGTTCTTCACACTTTTATATCAACATAAATTCCCCAAGCAGAACCCAGCCAATGATGTGATTTCCCCCAAACCTGCCCCCCTCTTCCCAAGATGAAGGTTTCCAGTTCTTGTTCTGGGTGTCCTTGCAAAGCAAGTTAGAGGTTTTGTTATGTCCATCTTAGCATAGAGAACAGCATTTAACAAGCTACAGAAAACTTCAGAGTCACACTAGCAGTACAGGATTTGAAAAATATAAAAGTTAAAACCTAAGGCATCAGCTGCCTTCAAAAGAAAGTGACTTTTTTTGACTCTCCTCTTCCCAAATTCAACTGCAGGTTGATCTTTTCCTATTTTTAGGTGCAAGAACACTGAGGTCCAGCTCAGCTCCTCCATCTTAGCCTACCAGTTGTGCTGGCTTGCTGCAGTACAGGGGTGCCCACCACTGCAGCTGTGACAGTGACACTCTCCCAGAGGCACCCAATTACAGATGGAAGTGGCCCAGCTGCCTGCACAGATTAGACAGAAGCAAACACGATTTGCCATCCCTGTAGATCTTCTGACACACAACGTTCACAAAGGGCAGGGTGTCGAAATGCTTTGACTTGAAATAAGAGAAGGGGAGAAAAAAAAGCCAGAAAATGGGTCATAATGGAAAGCACTGGGTGGAGGGGGAAAATGCTTTAGGGATGCTGCAAAGTTTTGTGCTGCTCTGCTGGTTATTGTGTTGTTGTGGAAAGAGACAGGTTTATGTACACTCCTAAATACTCAAAAAGGCAACTTTCTTGTGTAATTTTACCTCTAGAAGTGGAAAGTGTGGAAAGAATTCCTCGTGTCCTGCATAGGAGGACTCAGGAAAGTTCTCAAGTAGGCAGGTGTACAGGAGCCATTATTGGTGGCAGGAGTCTGACTTGTCTTCCTAAATCCACAACAACTTTCTATCCCAAACCCATAACAAGTTTCCATCCCAAACAAGTGCGAAACACATCACATCCTACAGACACAGTGCATGCTCTCCAGACAGTTGGAAAGCTGCAAATGATGCCAGAATTATTTTTTGCTTTTTCTTTTATACACCTCTCACACACCCTTTTATACAGTTTTATGTACTCTCAGTGCTTTTAGCCCCACACTTGTACCTCCCCAAGGCTGAGAACTCAGCTCAGCCCCACGGCACCGTTAAACCAGGAGAGCAAACATCCTGGGAGCCCCAGACACCAAGGGCCTCTCCAGAACACATTTTGGAACCTCAGCCAGGCCCAGCCAGGGGGAAGGTTCCTCACAACGAGGGCTTCACTCCAGCCTCTCACTGGGGGATCTTTGATAGCTGTGCTAATTAGCAAGGCCTAGAATTGTGTGTATTTGGGTGTGTGGGGGCAGTGTGTGCATTTCAGGGCATTCCACCTGGACCAAGTGCTGCACCCAAGGATCCTGAAATAAATACCGAAATAAAAACCTCTTTTCCCCATAAACCATGTTTTGGTTTTAATTTTATGACCAGAGAAAACCAACAATAAGTCTGGGCAGAAGATGGTGCAATCCATCGTATGGCAAAGGTCTTCAATGGAGAAAGAGGCTGAACAAACCACAGCTCTCCCAGGCTGACTCCAGGCTGACCCTCCTGGGCCTCCATGTGGCACAGAAAACAGCTCAGGACTTGGGAATTGCTGGGAATGCCTTGTGTGGGGTTCCTAAGCCCATACATGCTCAGCACGAGGCATTTCCTAGACCTCTCCAGATTCTGTGACCACTTGGCCTCACAGATGGAGATTGTAATCAATGAGTTTTGAGGCACATGGAGTCCCCACCTCCTTTCTCCCTGCTTTCCTCACTCTGTTAGTGCTGACAGGCTCCTTGGGAGCCTCCAAGGATTAATCCACCAACAACCTTGCCCAGGCGAGCAGCTGCAGCGTTGAGTTTGTGTGTGGCTGTTGAATGAACGTCTGTGTGCTTGTCTCTGGCAGGTTCCATAGGGGAGGACAGAGTCCCTCAGATGGTTCTCCAGCTTTTTTACATCCATCCTTCCTGTTCAGGCTCCCCGTTTTCCCCCTAAAGCCGTCCTTTGTCTTGCAAGAAAAGCTGTTCAGCTGGCAGGAGATCTCTGCAGGCGTTGTGAGGATTGTCATCACGCCGTGTTCCAGCCGGGCAGCTTTTGGCCATTGTTAGCTGGATTCCGAGTTCAGCTCTTTTTCATCTTCATCCAAAACAGGGAGCTAAATCCAGGAGTGCAGCTCCTCTATTAATATCTCTGTGCTGTGGTGGGACCACGCTGCCAGGTGCTCTGCTTTGTGCACAGGGAGGGACACTATTGTTCCACTGAGCTTGGAGCAAAGGCACAGAGAGAAGCCAGATTACTTGGGAGAGCTGAAAAATCAGCTTTGCTTTCCTAAGCCTCAAGCCAATGTTTGATCCATCAGGCTACACTGTCTGGTGGTTTGAAATTGCTCACTTCCACCAGGGCTGAATCTGCCCCCCTGCTCTAAAATGTGAGGCTGTTGATGTCTGACTCCAAACTTTCAGTGCCTCAGGCCTCTCCCAAGGGTGCTTCTATTCCAGCAGCCCAGAGCCACTGTTTCTCATTTTTTTGCACATATTTTATACCAGTCAGAGGAATCTACTCTGCTATCAGCTTCATGCTTCAAGGGCAAACATCCTAATTTACTTTCGGGCTCCATGGAAGGATAAGGCTTCCTGGAAGTGCCTCAGTCACAGATTTATTTGCCAATTACCTGCCCAATCCTCTTCCTTATCTGAACTGTTTGTATTTTACGGGCTTGGGGTCAGTTTAAATTTGTTGGCACTGTTCTGTTCCATGGAAAGGCAGCTGATGGGTAGCGAGTTCTCACTTGGCATCAATCACACTGGATGTGGGCCCAGTGGTCAATGCCCACAAATTTCCTTACTAATTCCTGAAGAAATTATGATCTCTTAGAGATGCACAGCAAACCCATGGTGCCCTGAGCAATCTCCCTTCTCAAGGACTCCCAGTTTGTGGAGCCGTAGGCTGGATAATCTCACCAGGTGCCCTTTCCTGATGGAAGAGCTCATGTTCCCAAGCAGCATTTTGTGTCCTGAAATGCTCAACAGATGCTTCAGACCGAAGGGGCTCCCTCCACCAGCAGGATTTGAATCTGTTGAGCAGCTCCCAAAGGTGTCTGAGAGGGATTAAAGAAGGTTTCCCCCAGGAGAAAGAGGTGTAGTCCTTTAAAGCAGGGTGAGAGGGATGGAGCTCAGCAGCTCCTAATGGCCTCCAATCAGCTGTGCAGTTCTGCTGGCTGAAAATTACCTTTTCCCTTGATGAGATGAGAAACAAGCCAACAGAAGAACACCCCCAGCATTAACAAGCATAATCCTGAATTCACTCGGAGAGCACGCTCTGATGTGAGCACACTGGAATAATACTAGAACTTTTTTAGGTTAATAATTAATTGCGTGTTTTTAATTAGAAATTACTGTTGCATCCGCATGGACTTCTAGCACATTGCATCTTATTAAAGCTGTAATTGGAATATGTTATTTATTTGTTTCCTTTGTTAATGTTCATATTTCTGGCTCCTCAGGTCACTAGAGCTGCAAAAGCAACTTGTTTAAAATGAAATGCAGCAAACTCCCAACAGTAAATGTTGCTGTGTGATAGTAATTGTTCTCGTTCCTCCGTGTTCCAGCGTGGTGCTCTGGGATGTAGGGGATATTTATGTGGTGTCTGCTCGTGGCTGGGACTCAGCTGCTCACCAGGAGCTTCAGGAGTCTGTGGCTTCTCCCCCACGGGGACCTGGGTGGGCTCTGCTGCCCTGGCTCTCACACTGCAGTGTAGACACAAGCCAGGGGATGGATGATGGGTGAGGATGGAAGGATTTAAAGCACTCCCAGAAGCCATTCTGGGAGCAAACCTGGGCCAGCCGGGAGTGCTGCTGGATGGGTCTGAGTTCGGCCGTGTCCCTTCCTGATGAGGAACATTCAGAACTCTCTCATTCCTGTCAACCCAGTGGGGAGATTTCCTGTTCTCATCATCCTCTCATTTCCTGTTCTCATCCCTCTGCATCCCCTCCCTTCAGTTCAGTTTCTGGAGATAATCCTGGATGAAGAGCAGAGACTCAGTGCAGGGAAAGCTCTGCTTTGCATCCTGTCCTGGCTGCCTGGACAGCTCCTGTGCTGCCTGTGGGGAATGGAACAGCCTAGGAAGAACTTGTGTGGCTCAAAGCAGCTGCTGAGCTCAGCC
The DNA here is from genome assembly GCA_013400515.1 of Erpornis zantholeuca. Classification (NCBI taxonomy): domain Eukaryota; kingdom Metazoa; phylum Chordata; class Aves; order Passeriformes; family Timaliidae; genus Erpornis; species Erpornis zantholeuca. The sequence continues at coordinate 285,628 of VZTN01022780.1, read as the reverse complement.
CTAAGGATCAGGTGGATACAGCATGAAAATTAAGATAAGGAACAGAGTTAGACACCTCCATAGGCTTTGGAAAACTTTAAAGAAGTAAATCAGGATAAGTATGGCTTGGAAGGCTTCAGTGAGGGTCAGTATGGTCTTCCAGGGAGTGATGGGCTGGGAACTCCTTTGGGTCAGTCCAGTAAGGGTCTGGGGAAAATTAACAGAGCTTATCAGAAAAAACAGGTTTTCTCTCAGTTCCAAACAAAATTGCATTTCCTTCCATTTGTTTCATTATCCACTGAGAGAACTGACTCAGAAATCCTGTGTTGTGTAAGAGATAATTCTAAGGACCCTTTGTAGCCTTCTAATCAAAAGTCTGCACGGAAGCTGACACCTAAAATCTGCCCTCATTAAGGCAGTTGAGAGATTACCAGTTGCAGGCCACCCAATTTGCTGGTAAATATTCAAGGAGCTGAGGTAAACTCCACAGATGTGAAAAGCCAGCATGTCAAAGCAACAGCAAAACCTTTGGCACCCATTCAGATAATCTTTGGAACACCAGGATTTGGGCTGATTAGAAGAGAAAACCAAAGCAATTTGAGGAAGGGTTGGGGGGAGGAGAAAGGAGTAAATTTAGACAAGAGAAAGCAATTACAGGCTTAAAAGGAATAATAAGCATCAATTAGCAGCAAGTATCTCTGCCCACAATGAAAGCATTTTCTAATACATCCACGGTGGAATAGAGAGAGAGAAAAGACAGCTCCGTCAGTGAATTGCAGCAGGGATCCCGAGATAAAGGGGAGCAAATGCTGTGGAGATATTAAACAATTACTTAGCATCAGCCGTTTAGAAATTAAAAGGTGGAGGCTGCCCTGAGTTGAGGAGCTTTCCAAAGACACTTGATAAGGCTGCAGATGCCAGCTGATAATGGCACGTGGCTGATTCTCTTCAGAGAGCCTCTTGTGCTTGGCCAAGCATCAGCTTCCAGGGAGAGGCATGGCAGGAACAGGGAATGATGGCAAAAGGCTGGGCTTTGATGGGTGATGAAGTGCCAGCTCCATGCTGGCACTGCCTGGCAGGATGTGGGCAACTGCTTCCCATGGAAAAGGGGCTGGGGGAAAGGTTTGGCTTCTCCATCTGCTTCTTCCTGCTTGTGGTCCGTGGTGGGTGATTGTGCTCCCCGTTCCGCCGGCCAGGATTTCACGCTTGGTTGTGCCTGGTGGGGAGCTGAGTGATGGGCAGCTGTGCTGAGCAGTCCAGACTTGGCATCCATTGTGAAAGGAGGGCAGGGACAGGATTCAGCTGGCTTCACCTCTCCTTAGCTGTGTCCATGTTCCTAGAACAGGCCTCTAATTGGATCACACCAGTTATTCAGCCGAGCGGAGCTAATCCTTTTCTGTCTCTCTCCTCCTCTTCTGCCCCAAAATAATAGAGGCTGGGGCCAGGCCCAGAATTGTGGGGACTTGTTTTGTGTCTGGGACACTGATTTTTTAGCCTTTGTTTAAGAAGATCTTGTCCAGCCCCTTTTCCTGAATGGCAGCAACTGGCAGAGCTCAGATGCATCTCCCACTTTGATCCCTTCTCTTCCCAGCAAAGACGTGTCAGGAGTGACCACAGTGTGGAGCAGGGATGTGGGACCTGCTGCCAAGTCAGTTCATTCTGGCAGCCCACCTGCACTGTGCAGTTCTGGGCTTCCCATTTCATAAAGGATCCAGGGTAGCTGGGAGAATTTCAGAATTTTGTAACATCCTCTGTGCGAGGGGTGAGCAGGCAGCTCTGAGTCCTCCACCTGAGAGTTCTGATGGCAGGGGTGTGTGAGGAAGGGCTGTGGGGTTGTGGAGGGTGTGCAGGCATTGGATGTGCACTTCCAGCACAAGAACTAAAAAGCACCAGGGGAAGCTTCCCCTTGTAGGTGACAGCATCAAAAAAAAAAATGAAAGGAGGTTGGTGCTGGCACTGATAGTTCAGCTGAGGAACTCCTCGCTGCAGGATGGTTTATAGAGTATCAGGGAATGTCACACTGATTAATGGCAGAGAAATCTGCTTAGAGATACTAAATACATGAAAGCACTGCCTAACTCTGAATGAGACACAGAAGTTGAAACCTGAGAGGCTGTTTGGGGGAAAATGGTTTGTTTGCTATTAATTCTCGTGCTTTTCCCAGATACCTCTTTTTGGCTGCTGTCAGGGAGACCTACCCAGATGTTTGGGCTGCTCCTTATCCCTGTATGTTTTCCTGGTGCTGTGTTCTGGTGGTTACAGTCTCCCTGGGGCAGCAGTGGGATTACAGAGCTCTTTTGGAAAAGCCAGCTCAATTTTAGCCTGTGTGGCTTTCCCTGCTGCAGCAGCTAGGATCAGCCAGGTACGCCTGACAGACAATGAAAGCCAACACGGATCTCCTTCTCCAAAACACTGCAGTCATTTGGGTGACCTCGATGCAGGCATGATCCTGCTAGCATTAAATGGAGCTGAAAAATATTGGTATTACTGCTCAACAGCAGCTATTTCCAGAGTGGGAACAAGGGAAGGAACACCACTGATGCCTCAGCTGGCACATGAGCCATGTAACCCTTCTCTCCCTCCTTTCCCAAGGCCCGGCGGGTCTCTGCAGCATTCCACAATTAGCAAAGAAAGCAATCAGCTCTCCGTTTTTTTCAGCAAATACCTGGCAGATTTAAAGTCATATTGTGAGCTGACTCACCCTAATGTGAGCAGGGAGTCACTCACCCGAGCTCAGCAGCACCACACGGGCCAGTGCCAGTGTGATTTGTGGCTGCCTGTGTTTTCTGGAGGCGTCTGCAGCATCGCTGGAGGCCGGGGCACAGCAGGGGTGGGACTGGGGCTCATTAGTGTCAGGAGAGTTAATCCACAAACACCAGAGGTTTATGTGCAAAAATGAGACAGAGGAGTCCTGTTGCTTTATTCGAATAAAGAGAGAGCCCATGGGGCATTCCCCTGGGGTCTCTCAGATTTTTAGAGGATGCTGTCTCTTTTTTATCCCAATTTCCTGGCTGCATTTCCCCCTCTCTTTCCCCACTGGCTGAGGTACTTGAGAGGTACAGACTTCCCAAATCGCCTCATACAGACTTCCTTCAAATGTATACACTCCTTCCCTTTTTTCTTTTCCTATGGAATTTATGATTCTTCCCATTGCTTCTTTCATCTCTCAGTATCTCTATCAGCAGAGCCACAGTTTGTTTGTAAAGACAAATCCCTCTCATTCCTTTCATTAGGATCGGAGCAAATGCCATGTGAGCCTGAGAACAGAGATTTCTTCCCTTTCCTAAAAGGGGCAGGGTGAGGAGTGGGAAGAGAGGCTCATTCCTTCTGTTAAAGTTGTTCCTCTGCACAGCAGAGAGGGTGTGATCCTGACTGACCCTGCTGAGGTGGAAATGCTTGAAAAGCATGAGAGATGACACCAAAACCGCCCCGAAAATAAAAATTAGGGATGGGTAAGTGTCGGTTTGCGGTTAGCATTGGGGTTGTGGTTAGGGTTGGGTTAAGGGTGGGTTCGGTTTGGGTTGAGTTATGGTTTATTTAGGTTAGGTTTCAGGGTTTACTGCATTGTGAAGAGTTAGGGTTAGTGTTAGGGTTAGAGTTTGGTTAGGCTTAGGGCTCGGTTAGGTTTGGGTTAGGGTTGATTTAAGGTTACAATTTTGGGTTTATTGGGTTTATTTGGTTTATTTATATAGTAAAGGGATTCAATGAACTGCTCAACTCCTCTGGGGCAGCCCTGGGGTCGATCCAGACCCAAAGCCAGTCCTTCCTGGGATACCAGTCCTAGGATGTGTTTGGGAATCTCTCAACACTTGACTTCCAGGGGTGAATCTGCACTTTTCCATGCTGGCAGTTTGCTCCTGTGATGCCAATATGCTGAGAGCACAGAAGGATCCAGGAGGAGTAGAGTGGGAGGAGCTCTCTGGGGGAAGAGGAAGATGGGGAAGGGAATGCTTCAGTGAACTAATTCAAAGCTGGTTTTTAATTAAAAAAAGAAATAAAGTGAAGAGAAAATGAGATAAAAGTCAAAGACAAGAAAAATCTCCTCAAGGCTGGACAGACCTATCATGCAAATAAGGATTTTAAGCGGAAAATTAAAAAAAAAAATAGCAAGAAAGGAAAGAGAAGCAAGAAAGTAGCCAGCATAGAAATTAAGTTGCTGAGTCAGTCCTGGAAAGAGTTCAGAAGACAGGGCTTCTTTTTTTTTCCCAAATAGATTTTTTTCTGTAAATAATAGATGAAATAGCAAGCAATAGCACAAAAATGCCAGAGTTTGTGAATACTTAGTGCGCTTCCCCTCATTAAAACAATTTTTAAAAAGACATTTATGGGGAAGTCCCTGTCCCAGCAGCTGGCAATTTCCAGAGCACTTGGCAGCCACTTGTGGCTCAAAGGTTTGCCAAGTTCTCTTTGCCTGGGCAAGGCAGTGGTTATGAGGCAATGGGAGAGCGACAGGACTGACTGGAGGGAGCCCTCGTGATGTGGCTGGCAGGGCCTTCATGCTGGGTGCATGGAAGCAGCAACTTGTGAGGTGCAGTGGGATTTGGGATCTGCAGCATCAATCCCCACAGCTTGGGAAAGGCTGACCAAAGTCAAATTTCCCCCTGGAAGTCCTCAGTCTGTGTTTGGCAGCCAAGAGCTGCCTGTTTGTTGTGTTTGTAGAGCTCCAGGAAGGGTCCAACCCCCATCCATGGCTGTGCCCTGTTCAACCTCACAACCCAAGGCCCTGTGAGAGCCCAGACCCCTCTCACTGAGGGGCAGGCAGGACACAAGGCTGCATTTCCTTAAGGCTGACTTGTTCCACGCAGCAGCACTGCCCTGCAGAGCTCCTCTTCTCATCTAAGAGCAGCCTGGCTCCAGCCAGGGGAGAGGCTGAGGCTTTGGTCCTGGGTGTGGTGTGCTCCTGGGAATGTCCTGTGAGGCACCACAGAGCCTGGGGGTGTCGTCCATCCATCCACAGCCTCTTGCTCCCGATGGCTGAGAACTGAAGCTGCTGTAAGTACAGGGAAACAGCTTAGCCTGATTCCACCTTTCAGTTTCCTCCTGGAATCTCCAGCAGCAATCCTGAAAGCTGTCAGGCATTCACAAAGCAGCCACTGCAGGAGATAAGCAAATCCTCGGAGAAGCTGATCTGGCAGCGGCGTTAATAACCAGCCCTGCAGAGCCACTGAGTAGGTGGGAGAAGCCTTCCAGAGTCACAGTTTGCTGTGCCAGGAGAGGTGTCACAGAAAGCCACCTTGCCATCTGGCTAGTGCTGCCTTTCTCACAAGGCTTGTCCTGCCATCAGCGCTGTCCTCTCTCCAGCTCTGAGAACCAAAGTGCTGAGGGCTGAACTCGTGACCTTCAGCAGAGAGGAAGATGAGATAATGTGAAATCCTGCTCTGGAGCCTCAGGCAGAGTGTCTGTACCAGACTCACGGCTGTGGTTGGGTTTGGTGCCTGCTGAAGATTTGCTCCCTTGGGTCCAGCTGGTTGGGACATCCTCTGCCCCTGCATGCCAGGACCTTGCCACAACATTAACCTGACCCTGGCTAATGGTGGCTTCATCCCCTTGGGACTGAGCTGGTGTTCCTGGCCATGGAGACCTTCCTCACGGAGGAAACTCCAGCTGGAGGATGCTCTGATGTGTCTCCTTAGCAACACAAGCTGCTCCAAGTTCATCAGCTCTGCAGTTTCTCTCCCTCTGTTTTCCAGACCGACTTCCCATGAGATCTGAACCAAGTTCACATCAGTCCTGATCTCCTTGCCATTGTCTGAGCTCACATCTTGTGTATCTAGGAGACATCTGACACTGGCAGGAAGGTCCTAACAAGTGGCTCTGGGCCTTTGGCACAGAGCAGTTTGTGCTATGGGCATTCTGTCTGTAGTTCGTACTCAGGCAAAGCAGATTTTAGATTTTAAGAACCTTCTGATGAGACAGGATGCCCCCTCAGTGTCCAAATGGTGCAGGTGTTAACATCCAGCTTTTCCACTCCACACTGCAGTGCAGATGTCTGTCTGTCTGTCTGTCTGTCTGCTTGGCCAGCCCAGTGTTTGACTCCTGTTCTGTTGTGTGGCACTTCTCCCTGTGTCCTCCCTGTGCCACTTGATCCTGCCCATCCCCAAACTGCTCCCTTCACGAAAAGGGACTGACCCCTGAACAGCCTGAACTGTTGAGGCCTTGGGTTGAGGCTGCCCAGCAGGTTTGTTTGGAATCTGCATTTCCTTGTGCTTGCTGTTGTCACTGGGAAAAGGACAAGTGAAGAAAAGGGTCATGTTCCTCTCTGCCACATCGGGACTGCAGCAAGAAGGAAAGCAGAAGACTCAAGAAAGCAACTGGCAATAAATCCCTTTCCTAGAAGCCCACATGAAGCTCTGATTTTCCTTCTCTTTTCCTAGGAGGTGTCAGGACTCAGTTCAGAGGGTGACTCCCTGGCAGCAGAGGGTCTTTGGAGAGGGTCCCATCCCTGGATATCTGTCCTGTGCTTGTGCTGGTTTGTTGTTTATTAGCAAACACAAACAGCTCTTCCTGACTACCCCACATTCCCCTGCAGGCTTTAGGAGCCCTGTGGTGGTGTCACCTTAAGGGATCTCTGAGGGTCATCAGAGAGAATTCTCAAATCATTTCATTTCTTCATTTGGGCAGGGTGGGTGGATTGCAGCTCTAATTGTGTGATTATTAGAATGCATTGCAAGTCACACAGCAGCAAATGTCTGTGTCTTGCTGTACAGCACTTCCAAATGTCCTTTGCTGCTCAGCAGCCGTTTCCAAAGACATGTGGGATGTGTTAATATGCACATTAAAGCCAAGGGTCACAGTATCACACACAGAGCTGCCCTTGGGGTGAGGCTTCTTGTAGCTCGTGCCAGAAGTTGGGATTTATGATGAACTCCCCCATGACCAACAGATTGATGCAAACCTCTCCACCTTGGCTGGAGTGGGAGTGTCTCCTGGATCTCAGCAGTTATACCTACCAAAAAAAAAATAAATCTTTGTCTTGAAATAAATGCACAGATCACCTATTTTTTCCTGCTATGAAAAGATGTAGAGGCTTAACAATTTTTGTAGTGCTGAATGAGGTGCCACAATGCCTTAACCAACAGCAGTGCTCCATCAGGTCCTTGGATGTAAAACTGCAAAAAGAAAGTGGTGTCCTTCCAGGCTTTTCCCCCTAATATAAATCACATTTCTTTTTTTTTTTTTTTTTAATGAAAAAAGTGCCCCAGAATATTACCTGTTAGCCATTTTGCTTTGAGGAGATAAATCTGACTGGACGACAATCCATCGAGGTGTGACATGAGCGATATTGCAGACACAAACCATCTGGGACTGTTTGTTATCCCAGGGTGTCCTGTTTGTGTCCAGGCACCATGAGTTAGTGGTACAGCACTGGGATATGGAGGAGGTGAATCCACTGCTGAAGACACAGCAAAAGCAATTTTCTTCCTCCTCCATCTGGGCAGTAAAGACAACTCGGTTTAATCTTTTCTTCCCAAGTGCAAATTAATCTTCTAATGAAAACAAGGACAATATTTGGCCTGGCATGGTGGGTGGTTACTCATGCAAATGAGTGCCTTTGTTCCCTCCACAGAAGGACAGAACTGTGCCCCCACCTCAGACCTCGGGCCAATGTCAAGAAAATGCCACAAAGGCACTGAACTCTGCAGAGACACCTGGGCAGGTGTGAGACCAAACGCTGAATTCCAGCTGGGCCATTAGTGAGCGTTTTGCTGCAGCACGGAGCCAGCTGTGGATGATCTGCTTTGATAAACCCTTAGCTTAGACACCCTTAAAGCCAAAGAAGCAATAAAGTGAGAGGCAGGTACTGCTGGTTAATGAAGTGAGCTCCAGGAAGAAGGAATGTGTGTCAGGCCAGAGGCCCCGAGGAGGCAGTGACACATTTACCTCTGGAGAAGCAGGAGCTGGAGTCCAAGACCTGAGGATTCAGTAATTGAGTGTGTTTGAGGCTGCCTGGGGAGCTCTCCACAAATACAGTTGTCCACCTGGGTAGCTGAGGAGGATTAAAAATAGCCCAGCAAGACGTGGGCTTATCCCTGAGAGAACAGAATTAGTTGTCTGGAAAGACAGAGCATATTAGAGGAGGATGAAAGGTGGGTGAACACTGCTCTTTCTCTTCAGTTAAATTCCTGCCCTATCCCTGCGGGGTTTGGATGTAAGATCAGACCCTTTTTCTATTCAGCACTTACCCACTCTAATGCGAAGTTAAGCGCTGCCATCTATCCTCTGGCAGGCCTGTGCTCGTGGCCACGGTTACAGAGCAGGGCCCAGAGCTGGGCCAGCCCTGCCCCAGCCATTGCAGAGCTCCTCTGCTGGGGCTTTTTGCAGATAAACTGAAGCTGATCAGCTGCAGCACTGAGCAGGAGCTTGGCCTTGCAGTTCTGAGGCCAAAGGCCATCCTGGTTGTCTCAAGGGCTCTAAGAGCGTGGTCAGAGGTGTTTGCAGCTGTTTAACATGGGTTTGCAGCTCTTCCAGCTGGGGGTTTGGTGGGCAGAGGAGGCTGCCCTGGTGTTGTGTCCCCCTGGGAGAGCTGGGGGCTGCTGAGCTGGTCTCTCTTTCACCAGGGTGCTCAGCCTTGGTTTAGTGGCTGCAGGGAACAGCAGCAATGCTTGGCAGGTGACATTTTCCACCATTTCTCACAGTGAATGTGTCCAAATTCCACTCACAAGGTCCTGCCCCACTCTGCCTTCTCAGCCTGAGCAACTCAGACCTCTCACCAGACCTTGGTCTTCTCTCAGACAGCCATTCCTCTTTCTCCAGGGAGTGCTTTTGTAAATATTTCTCTCTGGTTTCCCCCAAATATGGGGCTGGATGATTTTTTTCCCCCCTCTTTTTCCATGCTCTTATATTACCCCCATTTTTAACTATGACTCCTTGGTTTGCTGTCCCATTTCCCAGTCTGTGCCAGTGGCCTCTATCCAGGTAATGTAGTTGACACAGGATGTTCCAGCAGGATCAGGTGTGGTCAGGCTGTACATAAATCTCATTTTCACTGCCCAGAAACCTGTTGAATGCTGAGCCTTGGATCCAATATGGCAAAAACTGTGATACAGTTCAGTCTGTAACAAGTGGCTCATTCTAAATTGGGATAATCATTTAGTTAATAAACACCCATTAAAGATTAGATTAAACTATGATTTCTTCCTTTGCTGATCTGTCATTGTTTCTTATTTAGTAGCTGCATTCAGGAATATTCACACATGATTGCTTATGATGCTTTAATTGTCTTTGAAATCTTGTTCCACAGTTTAGGTAGGAACCTGGGTAAAATGTGCATGGGATCCTGGAAATGCTTGCATCTGATGGGTGTCTGGCTGCTGAAGCAGAGTGATCTCGCCTTCTTTTTTGACTCTTTAATTGCTGGTAAGAGTCAAACTTGGTTTCCTGCTTGCCGAGCCTGGATTCCTTCATCTTGTTAGGAGCAATGACAAATCACCAGGATAAAGCTCTGCTGTTAATATCCAAGGAACATGGCTTACCAGCTGCTATCAATCTTAATGCAAACCAGACTTTCAGCCTTAAATTGTATCCTCCTTAATGGAGTGATGCAGTTAAGCAAGCATCAAGTGGCCCCAGGGCAAAGATGCTTCAGTTTCATTGAGCTTTTCTTTTTGATCTGGCAAGGGCCAAGTCTTGGGTTTGATAATTGGTGTCCTCCAGAAAGTGATGGGGTTACACATCTGAGTGAGCTCCCAATGGCTCGTGTGGCCCTGGGGAAAAGGGACAGCTGGCCTTGGCACAAAGCACCCTGGAGGAGCTGGGTCAGGATTTCTGCTCTTCCCTGCTTTCCCCTGGCTCTGCACAGAGGCTCAGCAGCACCAGGGATGGTTTCACATGGTTCCTGGCACACACAGGGCAGGTTCTGGCCTTGATGCTTCGATGGAGGGACTTGGCAGTCTCTGCTTTGCTCAGAGCAGCTTGTCTGGTGTTCCCAGTGCAAACAGGGCCCTTTCTCCCTGCAGGGGGGTAATAACTCACCAGGAAAACAAGGGATCCCTCTGAGGGAGGGAAATCAATCTGTGAAAATCCCAGCTGAAGCACAGAAGAGAGGATCTAAATTTAGCTGCAGCCTGCCTGGGGCTCCTGAGGTTTGTGGCTGCTGGGGCAGTTGCTCAGAAGTTGAGCCTGCATCCAAAGGCTGCAGGCAATGCAGGAGAGCAACACACTCACTCTGTTGTACTTCCAGATGCCTCTCCTAAGTCTTTGGGATCACAGATTCATGTGGTGGTTGTTAAAAAAAAAAAAAATAAAGCAGTTGTACGTACAAGGGAAGAGCAAGAGTTTGTGCCTCACAGGGGTTGCAGCCTGCACAGCAACGTCAAACAAGGGCCTGGAGGAACAAAGCTCTTCTCATCCTCCCGCCACAGCTGGGTAGCTGAATTCTGTGAGATGAAGTGATTTGCCTGTGGTTGTGTGGGGAGGCCAGGAACGGAGCTGGGATCTCGGGGGATCTGAGTTCACAACCAGTTTCTTTCTGTAGCTCCAGACAAACCCAGCGATTTCTCGGTGACCTGTTGTTTTGCCCTTGGCATTCCCCAGCAGAAGAATCAGCAGGTTGGTGTCTCCACTGGAAACAAATCAGCACAGCTCCTGCTTGGGACTGAGAATGTTGAGTCTTTTTAAGAAGAAAATCAAATCCACACTTCCTTTAGACACTGCTTGTTACCTTTTCTCAAGAGACAATTTGTATATGCTACACTTAGGCCCGGAAGCAAACTAGAAACCTTGCTAAGTCTCCAAACTGCAAATTACAGTCGAACATGTTACTGGGGCTGATAAAAGCTGCCAGGGACTCACAGTTCGGAAAGCCAGCAGCACTGAAAATTGAATTCCTGGAGAAGAGAAACTGCGGAGCTGTGACCAGAGGAAATTGCTGCTGCTCACTGAGGATGGAATGGCTCCTGCTGGAAAAGTGTAACCCTGGATTTCGTGGGATCAGTGACAATGCCAGCACCGGGACCAAACTCCTGCTTGTTTTGTTCACTGAGTTCAAAGCAATCCTTCTCTCAGTGCTCAGGGAGCAGTGGAAAGGGACTCCAGATGAATGAGAGGAACAAATGGAAAGTACTTGCAGTGATCTACTTGCCTTTTAAATGTTCTCTGGAAGGGGTCATTGTTAGTGTTGCTGCTTCCCATCTAAACAGGAACACAGAGCCCTCCTTGACAGGGAGTTTAGCAGGAGCTGAAGGGATTATGGGGTGTTACAATATCTCACTTCTAAAAAGTTAATGTATTAGTAACGGGTGAGTCTAGACACGTATTGCAAGACTGATTTAGGATCTTAAAGAGGATTCTGCCTTTCATTCTGGCTTTTATTAAAGACTTTGTAGTACATCTTTAAAGAGCCACTAAAGCCACAGTGAAAACATAAAGGAGAAAATAATAGAAGCAGAAAGATTTTTAAATGGATTTCTTCCCCCATTTTCCCTCTTGCCCCTACTTAGAGTTGAAAGCCATTTGCATAAAAATATGTTCATTTTTTTTCCTTTAAAGATACAACTCACTTCCTCTTTACTCTGTTCCCCTGAAAGCTGTGGGCCACTGTGCAAGGTTAATGCCAGACTGTGGAGGAGGAGAATGCCTCAAATTTGGAAGTTCATCCAAACCTCATCCAACTGCTTGAGATAGGAGCAAGCTGGGGAATTAGGGACAAGGTAACTGGTCCTCAGGATGAGTTGGAGTGGCTGCCAAAAAATTGGGAGAGATGATGGGATTTTGTGTAGATTTATGGAGGATTTTACCGTGGTTGGTAAGAAAATTACTATAGGAACACAAATCTGCAAAACCTTGGGAGTGTGTAGTTATTCATAAGGGCAGATCCTGCTGTATTTCACCTCTAATTTTGGGAAGAAAAATAGCCTGGCACACAATTTTTGGGATTCTTGAGGTCTGCTTCTGCAGGGAACCATCCCTAGAACATCTGCTGTTCACTTTTATTTTATCTTTTTCTCCCAAACGTCTTAGGTCCTTTCAACTCACAGGCACCCAAAACACTGAAAGCAGGACTGCCTGACCTCAGGTGAGGAGGGAACAGCAGGAACAGATGGATTCCTCAGCACCAGAGCCTGGTTTCCATGCCAATGGAGCCTGATGAGAGAGAACAGGGAGTCAAACTCTGCTGACAAAGGGTGTGGGAGCCGGTGGCTGAGAATTTCCCGAGGCTCTGGTGATTCTGTAACAGGTGGCAGCCAAATGGAGCTGCTTTCTATTCAGAAGGGATTTTGTGTTTTAAACGCTGCCTAAGTCACTGAGCAGAGCAGAGAGAAGTTCCTAGCAGCTCTGCTGGAATGCAAATGCACCACTGTGATCCTCACGTTATACTCGGCTCACCTGCCCCGAAAGAGGAGGAAGAAGGCACCACAATTTGCATATAGATGAGGTCAGATCGTGTTCCTCTGCAGTCGTTAAGGTGGGCTTATTATCCTGCTTGTTCTTAGCAAAGCTGCTCACCCCATCTCCACTCCACAGCTCCTGCCAGCCCTGTCTGTCCGTGCACAGAAGCTCCAAGGTGCAGCATCCTGCCCTGCCTCTCCTCTTGGGCTCTCGGGAGGGATGGGAAGAGGCCCTGGAGCTTCTGTTTCCTTTCTGGAGCTCAGCCACACCCTGGGGGCTGAAGTGATGCTTCACCAGGAGGGTTTGCAGAGAAGGAATGTGAGGAAAGAAAGTGTTACTAACCCTGAAAGGATTTTTTGGGCATCTTTGTGCCTCACTGATTCTCACAGCACTGGGTTTGTTGCAGTTGTTTTCAGGTTGACAAAAATGTAAGTATTGTAGCTGTTTTTCCTCTTATCTCTTTGGCCAAAGAGAAGAACTTCTATTTTGGGACTTGCTTTCATATTTTGTATTGTACCCTGACACTGGTTCTGTTCTGTTCACACAGACAGAGGATTCCAGAAGCCAAGCAGGCTGAGGGGATCTCTCTCCTTCTTTCTATCTTCTTTTCATATTAATATCTAATCTAAATATCTATTCATAATAAAGCCTTCTGATTTCTGATCTTTCAATCATCGGACTCTGAGTTTTTGTTGGTGGGGCCCTGAGAACCAGGGGCAACAGGAAAACTTTCTTCCTCCAGCCTGGTTTGGAAGAGCAGAGCAGGGCTGACACCCACCCTGTGATGCACAGGAGCTGCTCCTTTGCTTTCACCCTGGAGAAATCCCTGAACTCCAGCTGGAGGCCATGCAACCACCGAGGCTCAATCAAACACCTCCTTTCTTCACTCAGGCCTCAGTAGATCTGCACCAGCTCTGAGGACTTTGAAATTACTCCGAGTTTCCCTTGGCAGGACCCAGCCTAGTGCGAGGTGCAGGATAAAATGCTGCTGAGTGGAGGATTGATGTCATTTTACCCTCTGGAGGGGGTCTGGGAGTCAGCTGGATCAGCTGGGAACAAGTCTGCTAAAAGGGAGTTAAAAGACTTTGAGTGCTTTTCTGTCTTGCTTTCTCTTTGGAACAATCCCTGGAAATATCCAAATGCTCTGTTAACAGCATTTCAGAGTGTTTAGTGCTCAGAAATTACAGGTGACTCTGCTTTGCTCTGACAAATGCAGTGGGAGCGTGGGTCCTCCCCTCCTGAATTATTCACAACAAAAAGGTAGTTTGAAGCCAAACCTCAAAGTTCCCAGATTTATTTTGATTTTTTTACAAAATGCTTCCAATCATGAGGCTTCTCTTAAAAAGTGGAATTTTCATGAAAATCAAGTTGGCTTGTTTAGAAGGAATAGCATTTTCTGTCGGCAAAGGTGTTGCAGGAAATCTAACAGGAGAACTCACAGGCACAGCAGGATTAGAGCAAAAATGTATAGAAAGAGAGGAAACACATTCAAATACTTCTGCCCGTGGCTATTAAACCTTTTGAACAGAATTTGTGTCCTTCTAATTGACACCCTTTAAAAGCTGTACCTGCAGCACACCCCAGACCAGGACAGCCTCCCTGCATCCTGCCTGTGCCAGGGAGCTATGTCAGACTGGAGGAAAACTGTGCCTGCAAAGTGTCTGCTCTTCTCAATAAAATATGGGCTTTCATTTCAGCGAGGGATCACAGCACAAAGTGCTAAGTGCTGTAAACACTTTCCAGCAAGACATTTCAGGAGCTGAAAACTGACTGCTTAGGTAGCTACAGTTGATAAAAAGCAAATGTAAAAGCAGCTGAGCTCAGCCGAGGCAATATTGTGCTTTCTGTGGAGTTTTCAGCTCGGATCCCTCTGGCTGCCCATGGCCACTGTGGGAGTGGTGGCTGCAGCTCAGGAGCTGCTGGGAGTTGTGTGTCTGAGTTAAGAGGCCTCTTTGAGCTCAGGCCTAGGCTTGGGGTCTCTCATCAGTCTGAACTCTGATGAATTTCTTCTGTTCGTTGTGGAATAATGTGAGTTCATTCTGTGTCTGCCAGGGACCTGGAGCATTTCTGTAGATTCTGTGGCTTGGATAAAGCAGGGTAACAGATTGTTCTGTCTCCACATCTTGCATGTCTAAACCCCACAGTCTAACACTTCAGTGGATCTCATAATTCCACACCTTTCAATGGAGATGATTATGATTTCTGTTCTCCCTGGACAGCTGGAGCACTGAGCACTGGCTCCTGTTTTCTCATGTGAACAGTATTTTTTCTGCCCCTTACCTCTGAGTCCTTTCCAAACATCACCTTCCTCTAACAGAGAACAAGAGGGGAATGAGCTTCCTTGTCCAGTCCCTTGGAGGTGGCAGGGGTGTGAATCTGCCCTAAAACACCTCTCTGGGCAACTGCTGTGGGGGCACAGCCAGAGACAGGGAGTGAAGGGGTTAAACAGCAGAAGGTTCTGCCAGGCAGTGGGGAAAATGTGGCTGATTCTCACCCTTAGTTGAAGTGCTAAAACCACCAGCAAATACTTCAATAAATAGCAAGCTCATAAATAACTTGCAACATTGCACTTCATAATAAAGCAGTGACAAATGTTACATCTCTCTCCAGTGTGGATTAATGGTAATGGGGGTGGGAAGAAGGAGTGATGTCTGTGAGGTGGTATTAAAAATCACTTACATTTCACAGGTTCCCATAAAAGGGAGGCTTGTGCAAAACAATTAATCATGCATTATAAATGCAGCTTTTATTAAAGAAAAGCAAAAGCATAAATACAGCCAAGCCCTGAGGCACTTGTTCCTTGCAATAGTTAGTAAGTGTTTGGAAATATGAGCCAACGCTTGGGACCCAGTTTAGCTCTGTTGTTATTGCTAAGAAAAGCTGGGATGCAGAGGTGGCTTTGCTGCCTTATTTTTGTCTTTTTTACAGTCTGGCATAGACTGCTCTGGATATCTACAGCTCTTCCTGTGCCTTGCAGTACCTGAGGTCTGGGAAGAGCCCAGCCGGACCCTTCCAAGGATTTGTCCTGGAGGTGACCTCTGCAGAGCAGAGTTCTGGAGCCATCTCTGCTGCCCTGTGCCCCCCACTCCTACAAGGCTAAAACCTTCTCCAAAGCCAATTAAAAACAACAGTCAGTGTCCCAGCAAAGCAGCAGGGAGCTCAAAGAGGAGGAGAAAGAGCTGTTTTCCCTAAGTGTTCCCCGTGGAGAGCTGTCACAGGGGTTTCCCCATGGCAGTTCATTGGTTAGAGTTGTGCTGCAGTTCTGCTCTCCCAAATCCTAGGCCTGAAGAATGGAAACTTTGGGGATCTTTTGTTATTCCCCTTGGGTTGATCTGCTCTTTCAAGTTTAAGTCTGAGCATTGGAAGAGGGAAGTGGCAGAACTAGAAGGTGATGCAGGAAGAATATCAAGGGGCAGGGGGATTTTATGACAGCAGAGTGAGACAGATGATTTATTTTGTCCTTCGAGTGCTTTCTCTTGAAGGCTGCTAAAGCCCATTAAAACTTCTGTCTGAAGCAATGGTGAGATTCCCTCCCTGGAAAGGAGAGAGGTTTTACCGTGGGGAGCCAGGAGTGGTGATGGCTCTGATTTCATTAGCAGAGCAGTTATCTGAGCTGAAAGGGTTTCTGCTAAATTAGCAAGGCCCTTGTTGCAATTAAAGTGCTCCTGTCTAACCACAGTCACCGTGGCTTGTTCGATTTTTGGGGCAGAGCCAGAAGCCCAGGATCCCAGCTGTCAAACAGCAAGTACCAAAGGGACTGCAGGAACCTGCACAGCCCCAAATCCTCCCCAGATCCACCTGTGCCAGGCTTCTTCTTGGACTTCTCTAATGCTCAGCACCCCAAGGTTCACTGCCTAAAGTTCACCATCCAACCTGTGGAGCTGGGATTCAGCAAGACCATTCCAGAGTGTGTTGTCCTGCTTGTGCAATGCTGCATTTCTCCACGTGGGAGTTGGGAATTACCATCCCAGCTCATCCGGGTGCCTTGCAACCTCTGAGTTGTTTCTCCTGGCCTAGGATTGTATGGAGATGTACAAAAAGGAACAAATATTGGGTAAGTATTGCAAAAAAAACCCTTTGTCAGTTTGGTGGCAGCCCAGGCAATAATATCCATTCTGGAAAGGCGTAAATCCTGGTTAAAATCCTCCCATCCTGCTCAGATCCATCCTTTTGGCTGGCAAGCCATGGGTCCTCCAGCTACAGAGCCTGGAGAGCAGCCAGGGATGCTGCCAACACTCCCACTGCTCCCTCATGTGCCTGCTGACTGCTCCAAGGTACGTGGGGCCTTCCAGGAGCATTTTGACAGAGCAGCTGAGCTGTCCTGAGCTGTCACCCAGGCCATTAAATATTTAATTCATCCATCACTTGAGGAGTGGCCGTGATCAAACAGACAAAGGAGCTGCTGTTCAGTACTGCTTCTTAATCAGAGCAGTTCTGGTGAGCAGCTCTGACAAGATCTTGAGAGGATTATTTTAAATTTCCATGGAGGTGCTCAGATGTGTCACCCTGGAAAGAGGGCACCTGTCAGCTGAGCAGAGCATCCTCCTCTTTCTGCCAGTCCCCAGAGACCAGATCTCACCTGGCCTAACAGTGGAGGTGCCACAAAAATTGGGCATTTTGCTGGCTACTGGATCTGGAGAAATCCTTGGGAACTGGGTCATCTCTGGATGATTCTGGTGAAGAGGAATGGACAGGGAATTCCTGCATCACCCAGAGACAAACCTGATGGTTCCCCCTTTCATTTGGAGACAAACCACGATCTGGAATGAGAACACAACTCAGGGTCTTTACTATCACTTTATGCTCAAGGAAAATGAACTTCCAGCAGTGAAACTGGGTATTGGTTTTCCTGTTCTCACTGAGTATGGGGCACACAGAACCACTCTGTTCTCTGTATCTTATTTATTCCCTTGCATCTGCAGCCAAATCTCGACTGTCCCATATCTTTCATCCCCTTCCATCTGAAAAATGACTTCTGTTCATACTGGGCCATCTCCAAACATCGCTGCTGCCTGAAGAGTCCCCAGGCTCCAGCATCAAATCCAGCTCTAATTGCTCTCACAGAATCACAAAATGAATCTTTTCCCTGCTCTCCATCAGCCTGGAATGACAGAGGTCGGAAGTGCCTTCCTGCCCATCTGTTTTCTCCAGCTCCAGGATGAAGATTTCTTCTTTGTCCTTTCACTGTTTGACATTTTTGGGGCCACAAGTGTCTGAATGGAACACAAATCACTGGAGTTACGGCATCTGGGACACACAGGGAAGAGAGCAGGAACAGTGCAGAAATCCCTCATTCTGGGCCTCTCTCGGTGGTGAGAGATCTTCCAGCTGTCATTTCTTTTATTTCTGGCCCTAAATGATGCCTAGGCCTCTCTTGCCTGTCAGCCTGCTTTGCCAACACCGTAAATACTTCCCATTACCCATCCAAACCCCACTGCACCAGCTGCTTCTCGGAGCTCTCCTGCTTATAAATCTCCCCAACTTTACTTCTTGTATTTGTCTGGGGCAATTAGTCCTGCAGCTCTGCACAGAGGTCAGTGTGAGTTAGCTTTTCATCCTCTTTCCCCCTTCTTTTCTTTTGGCATTCCCTCTCCATGCTATTTTGTCCAATTTTCTCTGCCTTATTTTACTGCTGCTAAATTCAGACTCCTCTTTTTCCTACACGTTTCTCATGGAAGTGCTGCCTCACTCCCTGGCACACCCTGGATGTTCCCTACCCCGTTTGCCTGTGGGTAACCCCAAACCCAGGGCCTGGGGAATCCCAAGCACTCTCCTTTCCTTGCTGGCTGTGCTGTGTGTGCCCCCACACCTCCACTCTGCCTCCTCTCTTGCGTCCTTTGTGAGATCCTTCTGCATTTCACTTCTGAAAAGCCTCGTGCCTGCCACGAGCGGAGGGTCCCAGCTGCTCTCTTGTCCCTCTGGAGCTGTTCATTCCAGGAATGCTGTTCCGTGGGCTTCTAATTAAAATCTTCAAAGCAGGAGGTGCGAGGAGCTGAGAAGAGCTGAGTGAACTCTGGGCACCTATTCCCTGATGCCTCCTTTGTCCTCAGCTTCCGAGGGCTGCGCTGTTTGCTGGAGTCGGTTCTGATCACGGGGAGAACATTTTATACAACCACTGCTATTAGCCATAATGAGAATAAATGATACAATAATGGAATCTTATTATACACTTCTCGATGAGGGCCTTTCATCTGAAAGATTCTGAGGTGCTTTGCAGGCTACTCAGCATAGAAATCATTTTGCTCACTGGGGAAATTCAGCCAGCTCAGGAACACCGTGTGGGGAACTGTTGGAAAACATACACTGAGCACGTGGGACGGTTCAGTAGGGGGAGCAGACATGCTGGATTCAAACAAAATTGCTGCCTAAATTTAGGGGAAGAAGTAGGCTAGAATGCTTTTTATGTGGAGCATTAAACAGCTGCCCCTTGGCTAATACCTGTTGGAGTGAGACAGATATCAGATTTTATGATCAAGGCTGGTATTTCCTTAAAGGAGCTCAAATGCTTGACTGCCGTTTAATTCTTGTTCCTAACTCCCTTTGATTCCTATGAATCAACTCACCCTGGTTTCACATTCCACAGGGAGCAGGGAAGTTCTGCAGCTGTGATTGCCTTGTTCACCCTGCCTGCAGTGGGGATTCAGGGCTGCCTCAGAGAGAGAAGTGTTACTCCCTAAACAGCCAAGTCACAAATATTTCTCTTCCTCCTTTGCTGTGGATTTTGTTTCCCTTGAGATCTCCCATCCAAGCACTGCCCAATGCCTGACCCTGCTTCGTTTATGAGAGGTAGACAAGATGAAAATCCATAGCACAACATGGAATTTATTTCTCTTTTGTAAAGGAGAAAAGCATCCACACAAACCCCTGACCTCTAACAACACTCAGCTGCCTCCTGCTTATTCCCTGCTCCTTGGATGTGTTTACAGAAGGAGACTGAACAGGGCTGGTTCCCTGCAAAGGGGAGCTGTGTGCATTCCCAGTGCTATGGAAGGTGGAATATATTCCCAGTCCAGGCATTATGCAAAGCAGGACATGGGCGCTGCTGGGGGGCACCCAGGAGTGGGAGGAACAGGTGTCAGAGCTCAATCCATCTCTGGCTGCTCCAGAGCTGTCTGGGCTGGCACTGGCCCTGCTGAAGGCTGGGCTGAGCACGTGAGCTGATTCCTCAGGCTCTGGGCTTGTCTTGGCAGCTGGATCTGCTGCTGGAATCCCATCCTCTTGATCTCTTTGGTTTGGAAACCATTGGTGTAAAAACGAGCCTGCAATAAAGAATGAACCTCTTGTAATTCCTGTTGCATTGAGGGGCTGGGTGTGAGACCTTGGGAAGGAGGAGGGAAGGGAATTCCCTGCCTTTGCTGCTCTGATGGTCTGAAGATGATGTTAGGGTCTCACCAGACCTCTCTAAGAGAGGTCTAGAATTTTCTGAAATTCTAGAAAAAGTGGGTATTTGGGGCCCAGTCTGTGATGCTTCCTGGCGTGCATAGGGCTGTGAGAGCTCCTGGCCTGGAGGAGGATCACAGAGGGAGCAGTGTTTGCAGCTGAATTGAGCACGACCTTTCCTGACACAGCAGAGGATTGAAAAGCCCATCATGGATTGACTCATTGCCCAGGAAAAACACCATTAGCCCTGGAGGACTCGGGCAGCAGGCGACAACGGGAAGACAGGAAGAGGGCACTTAAGGGCAATGTGGCAGCTCTGCCACCGAGGTGTTTGGGAACAGATCAGACAGCTCTGACAAACAAGTGAGGGGTCAGATTCCTGCCTTGGAGCGAGTGGAACGGACAGGATGTCCACAAGTCCTTCCCTGTGATGGATGCTGCTGGAGTGGGCACTTACACAGAGCAAGGCCCTTCCTCATCCTGCCACAGAGCAGGATCCATCCAGACATGAATTATTCAGGGATTTGTCTGCACAGAGCCCAGCTCTGTGTCCTGGTGTTGGGCTGAGGGTGATCCCACATCCTCTGAGGGGAAGTGAGCTGCTCCACAGGCTCTTCCCGAGGCAGAGGGGGTGAGGAGCTGGGAGCTGTTTGGAAGTGCCTGATTCAGAGATGCCCTTTTCCCCTCAGGGCAGAGCTGGCAGTAGGGATGATTAACAGCAGAGGATTTAGGGGAGAAGTATTTGGGTATTTAGGAAGGAACACTGAAAAAATCCCATCTTTAAATAGCCAGGGGCAAGAGGGGAAAGGAGCCATGAGACACTAGCACAAAAATGATGTCCTGATCAAAATCTGCCTCTGATCAGTGCTGGGCTATCTGAGGGAGAGTTATTTGTCTTGGGAGTCAGGACAGCTACCAACAAGCAAAAATGACTTTAAGAAACTCAAAGCCATCCAATCTGGGTTTTCTGGAAGCTGTTTCAGGAGTGGGGATCATCAGCAATTTGCAGGACCACAGCACTTCCAAGCCCTTTATGGGTAAATCTCAGAGATATTGGGCAGGAAATTCGAGAGTTCATAGGAGGAAATAACTACTGCAGAGCAATAACAAGTCTTTTTTTGTTCTCCTAGGAAATTTAGGCTGAAAAGAAACTTGAATAAATGCATGTAGCAGATTATTTACTGTTAGCTATTCACCTAGCTCAGCTTTAAACTAACTAGTTGAATGGCTTGCTTCTGCTTAAAATAAATGTTTATTTTAACCTAAGCTCATTGTAGAAAGCTTCAAACCCCCAGTGATGCTATCAGCTAAATATAATTTCTCAGAGTATATCCAAGGCTGTAATTAAGGCTGTGTCAGACATTCCATTATACGTCTCTCATCTCCCTCTCTTAGTATTTATCACCCATTTTCACATCTCTCCATCTTTACTCTGGGCAATCACTCAGGCCTGGCAAGGTATTTCCTCCTGAAATGGATTTAATCCACCAATGATGGTTGCAGACCTTTAGCATATCTGTAAAGGTTGTTTCCAGTTGGATTTAAGGTGTCCCTTAAGCTGTCACTGCTCTCTGCCTGCCCCTGCCCCTTGTAGTTCACTGCTGGCTGGGCTAATTCCCAGCTCCAGCCATCCAGGAAGCAGAGGAAGTGCTTCCCACCACATCTTCACCCCTCAGGGTGGTGTCAGGATGGAGCCCTGGCTGGTGGAGATGTCCTGGCCCAAGTGTCCCAAGTGCCTCACTGCAGCCACAGCTGGGTTGGTGTTAGGCCCCCCTGGGGCCAGTTTCCATCACAGCAAAGCAGTGTTTGCATGACAGCACCCATGGCAAGTGCTGGCTTGAGTTTCCTGGGATAAACCTGGCTTCCCACAACTCCTTCTGTGTCCCAGAATGTCCTCATCAGGACTGCAGTTTGTCCTTTGGGGCGAAGCTGTGTGAGGGTGGCCTTGCCCTACAACTGCACCTTCCCCCTCTCTGAGCTCCCTCATGGTGCCAAACAGGCTCATCCTCAGCTTCTTGGATTGTGTAAAGTGAGACATCGCTGTTTGGGCTCTGAAATGCTGCAGGGGGGCACAGAAATGCCATTTCCAGTTCTGCTGCTCACCTGCCAGCAACCTCCCTCAGGGAGACATGCAGATTAGCAGCTCCAGTGGCCTTTTTTTTGTTTTTTCATAGCAGAATTTGTAGTTCACACCCACCGTGGTGAGGGCAGAGAGAGCCCAGTGTCCTGGGTGGCAGCAGGGACCCCAGGGGGTGGCAGGAGCAGAGGCTTTGGAGAGCAAGGAGCAGGATGCTGCGTGGGCAGGGGGAGTCAGAGTGGAGGAACAGCATTTACTGCATGTCGGGGGAGGGTGATGGATGGCAACTCAGGTTTTCCCCTGTATTATTTCAGCTCTCTGGTCTGCTGGTGATTTATTCAGTAGCATTTATGGCGTTACAAGTCTAAAACCAAAAGTGGAATTTATTCAACCCTTTCCTGCTTTACTTTCCCCTTTCTGTTTTATTATATTTCTGAGGGTTTTTTTTTCCGCTCTGGTTTAAAGCTTTCCTTGCTTTTGGGGTAGCAGGATTACATTCCTGCACCAGGCAGGTGCTTTTCCGCTGTTCTCTCCTAAACAAGGGCACAACTTTTCCAGGGATTTCAAATGCTTGGGTGCCAGGCTCTTCTAGAACATCCCATGTGGATGCAGAGGAGCTGCTTTGCTCCAGGCTTTTCTGTGGCTGAGCTTTTAAAATTCAAACTTGTTTGAAAATAAAACAAGCACTCTGGCCTTTGTCACAGAAACTCTGATCCATGCAACAGATGGGGCAGTTTGAGGCAATTGGTTTGGCCCTGTGCTTTGTGTTTTAATTTTTTGGGGAAAAAACCACTTCTCAGTATCCTAAAATAAAAATCATTGTGCTTAAGCACACACCTATGTACAGGGAGGCTGGAAGGGTTTGGGAGGTTTGAGATACCTTTCCCCCTTGCTGTTCAGAGACCTCTGCACATCGCAGGACCTGCCTGTGCTTGCAATCTGGCATGGAGCAGCCTGTAAATCCATGCAGCTCGTCCAGTTTCACCACAAATGCAGATCAACCCCTTTATCTTTAGGGCTGCCATCCAGCCAGCATCCCTCGTGTCCCTCAGGCACAGCAGCCTGAGCTGAATCGAGTCCTGGAGTGAGGCAGGATTCATTCACTGCTCTGGTCTCTGTGTCTGTGTGTCTGTGGAAAACCCACACCCACAGGGAGCATCCTTCGTGTCTGGAGTTTATAAATTGTGCAGGCTGGGTTGGACATTCTCCCAGCAGTCCTGGAGTTCATGTTGTCAGGAGAGTTAATCCACAGACACCAGAGGTTCATGTCCAAAAAGGAGACAGAGGAGTTCTGTTGCTTTATTCAAATAAAGGGAGAGCCCATGGGGCATTCCCCTGGGATCTCTCAAATTTTTGGAGGCTGCAGCCTCCTTTTTATCCCAATTTCCTGACCACATTTCCCTCTCCCTATCCCCATTTAGGAGAAAGGTACTTGAGAGGTACAGACTTCCCGAATTGCCTCATATCTAAGATTCCCCTCTAATGTATAATCCCCTCCTTTAATTATTAATTCTTATGGAATTTATGTTTTTTCCCATTGTTTCTTTCATCTCTCAATATCCAATTTCATTTACCAGCAGACTCACAGTTTGTTTGTAAAGGCAAACATCTTTTTTTTTTCCATTCATCAATCAGTGCAATCCTTCCCATTGTTTCTTTTATCTCTCAGTGCTCATTTTATCCACCAGCAGACCCAGAGTTTGTTTGTAAAGACAAATCCCTCATTCCTCTCAATGTGCAGCCCCAGAACCAGCAGAGAGGATCCAGCTCTGTTCTGGGACCACTGCCAGCCCTCTGGGGCGGGGTGTGAGGTGGCACTGGGTGTTCACCCCGATCCTTTTCCTTCCCAGCCTTGTGGAGTGAAGTTTGTTGCCATAATAGGCTGGGTTTAAGTGGCACATAAAGCTGCCAGCTCTTTATGGAGGCTGTCGGGCACTAAGGACATGGGGAATTATGGCAGCCGAGGCACGGCACGCTGGTGCTTTGCAGACGATGTCTCGCAGGGGATGCGCTGTTTATTTATCGAAAGTAGCAGGTTTGCAGTGCTTTTCCAGGAGAACGGCTTCCAGGCCAGGATGTCTCCCTGCCTGCATCCACTGCCTCCGATTAGCTCTGACAGCCTCTAAATCTGGGGCAAAGTGGGGTTGGAGGGGTGAGGGAGTGCCGCAGGAGAGCTCGGGATGATGTGCAGAGGAGCCATTTCCTGCTGGAGACCTGGGATGTTTTGTGAGGGAAGCTGGGCTGCTTTTGCTGAGAGCTGCAGGTTTTTTTTTGTGTGGCTATTGTTGTTTACAAACGCAGCCGGTCGTGGAGAGGCAAAACGTTTAATTGCAATTGGCTTTTCTCAGGCTTGTACCAGCCAGGGAAGGAGGGGAGAGGATGAGAGGCTGTAAAAAAAAAAGAAAAACATTCATTTCCCTGTGGTTTTAACAATCGTGAAGGGTTTTTACTGATGCTGCAGAAGGAGATATTTCCTTTCCTCACAGCTGGTCTGGGCTGGGATGTGCTGGGGCTCTGCCTTGTCCCTCTCAGAAAGTGCAGTAGGGAGCAGATTCCTGCTGCAGGAATTCCTGGAGTGGATGCAAGGGTGACAGCAGCCTGTGGGTGTGCAGGATCTCTGTGCTGCTGATGCCAGGATGATATTTTGCCTTTTCTTTTATACCCCTCTCACATACCCTTTTATACAGTTTGATGTATTCTCAGTGCTTTTAGCCCCACACTTGTACCTCCCCAAGGCTGAGAACTCAGCTCAGCCCCACGGCACCGTTAAACCAGGAGAGCAATCATCCTGGCAGCCCCAGACACCAAGGGCCTCTCCAGAACACATTTTGGAACCTCAGCCAGGCCCAGCCAGGGGGAAGGTTCCTCACAACGAGGGCTTCACTCCAGCCTCTCACTGGGGGATCTTTGATAGCTGTGCTAATTAGCAAGGCCTAGAATTGTGTGTATTTGGGTGTGTGGGGGCAGTGTGTGCATTTTGGGGCATTCCACCTGTGCTGCACCCAAGGATCCTGAAATGAATCCTGAGGTAAAAAACCCTTTTCCCCATAAAGTGGGGTTTTAATTTTAAGCCCAGGGAAAGGCAACACTGCCCTGCCATGCTTGCATAGCTGGGCAGGGGCCAAAACCTCACCTGTAGAGAGGAATTGCCTTTAACTGGCGTTGCCAGACCCCTGCTTGTGAGGAAAAGTCTCCATCCAAACCAGCAGGGCTGGTTCCTGTTTCCTCCTGGATGTGTGGCTGCTTTCATGGCTTTTGTCCTGGGAAAAGTCATCCTTGGGGAGGGGCTGCACAGCAGCTCCTCATTTGTGCACAGCACCCTCCTTGCATCCCAAACAGGGCCCAGAGGGTAGCACAGGGCAGGGAGGGCTCCTTGTACCCCTTCTGCAGGTGTTTGACACCCCAGGCAAGGAGGAGAGGCATTCCTGCAGGGACTGAGGCAGAGATCCTAAATGCAGCTCCTGCTGAGCCATCTCATGAATTAAAAGGAGCCTGGAGCAAACCCCTGCCCTTCCCATGGGGAGTTTCCAGGCAGCCTGGATACCACTCTAGGGACTCTCTAGGGGGATCTAAAAGCATGGACCAATCCCAATCCCACTAACAGGAGGCACGATAGATATCCCATAAAGCCCTTGTAAGGCAGAATTACCATTCCCCTTCCTTTATTGGGAAGGAAAAAGAAGGCCCAGAGGAATTGGCTTTTCCTGAGTTAGTTTCCTTCCTTCCTTCCTTCCTTCCTTCCTTCCTTCCTTCCTTCCTTCCTTCCTTCCT
>VZTN01022780.1:192184-260009 GCA_013400515.1 Erpornis zantholeuca | reverse complement strand
CTCCCTTCCTCCCTTCCTTCCCTCCCTCCCTCCCTCCCTCCCAAAACCCAAGGAACAGGCTCTTGTTGGAGCCAAGCAGAGTAAAGCTTTATCTTAGGAGTGCAAACCAAAAATCCTTTGACTCAAAACTGAAAATTAAAAGAACATTTTACTCCATGTATCTTTCCATAGGCTGTTCAGGAAAACTGAAAATAGCAGCCTTGAAGTGAAGTGGTGAATTTTTCTTAGGAACTGGGGCAATGAAAAGGTTTGGTATTTTGGGGAAAAAAAAAGAAAATAACTTTCATACATTTGGGAGTGAAAAAGTACCCCCCAAAACCTCTCTTTTTCCAAAAATTATACTCTGTTTTGGCTGTTGCTTGCTGGCATCTGAGTAAAGGCCCTTCACACCCCTCAGGGAGACCTGGTGCTCCCTCAGCACCGGGCAGAGCTTTGTGAAATTCGTGTATCCTCCTGTCCTCAGGTCATTAAAAGCACAATTCCAAGATGGAATGAGCTGCTCATGTCCCCCTGCAAATCTCCAGGTACCAGGATCTCTCCTCTCCTTCCTGCTGAGTTCATTCCTGCTTCTCCTCTCTGCTCTCTGCCAGCTGGGACCTCCAGGCACTTGTGGGTAGTACTGGCAACAAACTGCTCCTGGGTATCACCACGGGAGGAGAATGCCAAGGAGATGTGGGAATGCCAAGGAAATGTGGGAATACCAATCCAGGGAAGAGGCATGAATGTGGGAGGCCAGAGCCTCGTGTGTGGGATGTGCCCTTGGAGTCAGCAGGCAAAGAAAAAAGGGATGCTTGGCACACAGAGTTGGCCTGTGGGACAGTCTGGAAGGCTGGAGGAGGGAAATTCTCTTTTCTATCCTACAAAACAGCTGAAGATTTTAATAGAATTTTTAAAATTTGCTCTCCATATGGCTGTAAGTATGATATTGTTGCGGTTTCTGTAAAAATGAGAGACAGGCAGCCTGAGGGAGTCTGGGGGAGAGAAGCTGTGGCACGGAGGAGAAGGAAGGGACTGAAATTCCTCCTTACAGCTCCTTTTCTGCCTGTTTGGGAGCAGGCAAATGTCCTCATTCCAGGATTGCTGACTGTGCTGGAGCCTCCTCATTGCTGCAGAACAAATGGAAGAAGCGAACGAAGCTGCGAGGGACGGACGCCTGCGGTAAACAACAATTCAGAGACCCGTCCTTTGTGCCGGGCACTGCTAATTGTGCGCTGCGTGCTCCCAGCCGGGCGGGGCTGTGCACGGAGGGGCTCCTGCCAGCCTTTTCCCAAGGGAATTTCAGTGGAAGACGTGAGGCAGCCCCTGCTGTGCTGGGATTTGATGTTCCGAGCGGGGAAGGTTCAGCCTGGCAGGTGCAGAGCAGACAAAGCCATTCCCCTCCCAAGTCCTTGTCAGGCAGAGACCTTTAGGCAGTGCTGGAGCCTCACTGCGAGGGGTGAAAGACAATTAGAGGCGGCACCTCCCTCCCCGCTCCCGTCCCGTGTATAATTTACAATACATCATGTTACATTCTTATTGCTACACCAGCTCCCAGGCTCTGGGCTGGCAGGATTCCCAGCAGGCAGCGCAGGGAGGCTTTTGTATGGAGAACTCCAACAGGAGGAGCGATTCCTCGGGAGCCTTTGGATCTGTGTGTGGGTTTAACACGGCTTTAATAAAATGGGGGTTTGGGCGTCAATAATTTCCAAGAGTTATTTTTCAATGGGATTGCTACCAGGAAAAAAGAAAAAAAAAGGCTCAGAATAAGAGAGGAAATGAGAGTCACCCCTGTCATCTGCATATAATCCCTTCCAGTATAGATTGCAATTGTGTTTGAATTATAGGGCAATTAGTTTGTCAGGCTGGGAAGTATTATACAAGACCCCAGGAATTTCCTTGGAAGTTCTCTTAGCCTTGAAATCTAGAGAGGTTTCAGTATGGAAAGCTGTGGTGCTGGGCTGTGCTAATGCCATGGATTGATTTCCTACCTGTAGCAGATGTTCCCAGGCAGCTGACAAATGGGTGACACATAAATATTGAGGCTCCTGAAGCACAGTTCCGGAGTGAGACCCGTGCAGGTGACAAAAATAGTCCTGCTCAGGAGCAGGAGCTTCCCTGGCAGTGGCACATGGGGTGTCCATGTGCCTGCACAACCTTCCCCTTGGTTAGGAGCCAGGAGCCTGCTCCCAGTGCAGGTCTGAGACATTCCTTCTGGAGCATTCCCTAAGTGTGCTAGGCTTCACACTAGAGTGTCTGAATTAACAAAATCTGGGAAGTTTTGGTGGGAAGATATATTTATTACCTGGCCTCATTCTGACATGAACGATAACACAAGTGCCAAGGCAGGTTAAAAATAGGCAGCATCCCCAGCAAAGTTCAGGAGACCTGGAGCTGCAGGGAGAAAAATCCAGCACAGGAACAGACACTGAGGACAGGGACTGAGTTTATTTCTTCTCAAAAAATGATGCTTTCCATCTTCTAACACCTGTGTCTCAAAGAGGGTCATTCAATTAGTAAATAGTAACTGATAAGTTTCTTCCTAAAGGTTTCTCTTCGTGGTGATGCAGTGGCTTGAATCCTGCTTGAGCTTGAGTGTGCAGGTTGGAGTGGATCGTTCAGGGCTCTTTGCACTGCTGGATTTCTGGGATTTCCTTTTGCCTGTCCCCCTGCCCTGTCTCAGCTGTTTGGATTCAGGCTCCTTGGAGCAGAGCTTGTCCCGTTTCAGCTCCTCACACACTGGAAGTTCCCTCCAGCCTGGTTATTTCTGAGGCACTGCTCTAAGACACAAACCATATTCACTCCTGGGGCTCCTGTTCTTTGCCTGCTGTTTCATTCACCTCAATCCTGCCCTAAACACCAAGATTGCAAACAGCTCTGAGTGCTCAGCAGGACAATGGAAGGCTCATTCCCCACAGCCTGAACAAAGATTTTGTGAGGCTTCCCAACAGAAAAACCTAATTCTCCCCCTCTCTCTCTCCCCTGCTCCCCTCAGGAAGAGACCACCCTAAAGCAAGGCAGAAATGGTGTGTCCTCTGCTCCTAGGCAGCAATCACACTGGCAAAGGGAGGGGAAGTTCAACATCCAGCCAGGAATCTCAAGGAAAGCCTTCCCTGTGTGCTGGCAGGCTCCCAGATTTGTCTCTGCCTGCTCCAAGACGTGGACATGAGGGATCTCTAGTAAGAATCTTGTTGCTGGTGCTGCTGCCTGTTTGTTTTCTGCCCCAGGATTCACAAGGTGCTGGGCTCTGCACAACATGAAGAGCTTTGGAGATAAGGGTAGGAGGGAGAGGAGAGAGAAATTCTGCTGCAGCCTTGAAACCTCCCCAGTGATGCTGAAATATCTCTGTGTTTCTCTTTGCCTTCATTGGTGTTTCTCAGAAGGATGTTTCCAACCTTGACTCCTGGGGAGGGAGATGCAGGCTCTGAGAAAATCCAATTTCATGTGAGACACAGAAATAGTTGGTAGATAAAGTGCTGTGGTTGTTCCTCTCTTTCCTCTCTGTGCCTGGAATTGGAGCAGCTCCCTCTCTGCTGCGAGCCAGGCTGAGCTCTCACATCATTCCTGTATGGATGGATCCTCTGTTCCTTCAGACAGAAGTTCATCTGAGGTACTGCCTTCCCAAATTTCCCTGTCCTGCAGGCGGTGGATCTGGGGAATGTGTGCACTGTGGGCTATAAATACAAGGCTGTGAGCACCAGCAGGGCTGTCGGGGAACCAGGATCTTGGAACATCTGCAGTGGCTCTGCATGGATCCGTAGCATCCCTGATTCCCTGGATGGCTTTCCATAGCATTCCAGTGTGCAGCTCATCGTGCAGCAGATGATCACACACATGAAACTCTGTTCAGTTTGACTAAACTTTGGTGTTCTCCTATCTATCCCTCCCTGCTGCCCTGGCACTAAGCAGACTCTGCTCTCCCTACCTGGCTCCCAAACTCTTATCCAATTTGGAGGCAGGTAAGGAGATAACTCCCTCCTCCCCAACCTGTTGCTCTCCTTTTCATTCCACGCCAGATTGTGAATGAAAAAATCCTTCTGCATTTGAGGCTGTGCTTGTAGCTGGTAATTAACACCCAGCACACTCTGCCAATGCATCTCAGAGCTGCTTTACAGAAACCTAGAGCTGGAACAGAAGCCACCCGGAAAAACAACGTCTGCCAGTCGAGTTAAACCTTAAGTAAAATCCCCAGCCAAATGTCTGCAGAATAAATCTGGGAAGGATGCTGGCTCCAGCACTGAGCTGGGGAGGTGTTTTCCAACTACGGGGCCCCAGAGATAAGAACGTTAAGCGCTAATGGGACTTATGCAGATCTATCTCCCCCTCTTGTGTGCTGTGTTCCAGCTGGGAGTGGGTGCTTTATGGGGAGTTAACTCCTCCAGACGTGCAGTGGAAGTGCTGACAGAGCCGAGTTTTAAGCACTGCTAATGGAAATGTCTGTTTTCCAGCCGAACCTGGGGGCTGGGGTTACACACAGCATGCACAAAGGCGGAGTAAGCCCCGCACTGACAAATTCAGTTTGCAGCTTTCCAGTTTGGAAGCGATGTGTACGTGAAATACACCTGCCAGCCCCTGGCTCCGGCTCTAGGGATTGTTCTCACCCACGTGCCTTTCCCCCCTCTTTGTCATCCTGTCTGAACAAGAGCTTAGCAGAAGGGCTGACACTCCTGTCCAAATACCTGCCTAGCAAACAGAGCCGAGCCCAGAGCTGCCAGAGCTGAGCAGGTCACTGCCCTGAGCCCCCCACACCTCCTGGCACGTCTGGAGCTGGGGAAGAGCTGTTCAGTGGAATCGATATGATGGAGAGCAGCCTTGTCCCCAGTGGCCACACTGCCCTGTGCTTCTCTGATGTGACACCGCTTCCACCAAGGATGTGATCTCCCAATGTGTGGGATTTCCTGGCTGCTGTAAGTTCAGTGCCTGACTGCAGGGGAAGCGAGGAGCTGGTGCATCAACCCCCTCTGCCAGCCACAGTTCTTACAGCTTTTTGTCTCTCCAGGTTCCTGGTAACCTCATTGTTATAAATACATATTGTATTATTGGCTTTTCGCAAATATTAAAATGAATGTCACATGTGTGATGTTAGAAAACTTGGTTGCATGGATAGAGTTTCTTAGAATTAGCAGTGTGATTTCTTAGGATTATAGCATGAGATGTAGAATGCTCCTTTTTGTTCATGTAACTAACTCAGAGAATAGCAAAGATAAGCAAGGAAGTTCCCCACCTTCCTGGATTGCCTGGATGAAGATAACAATGACAGGCCTTGGACCCTGGAAGGAAGAATTCATTGATCAGGAAGTGGAACACAGGATAAGCAGAGGATGTGATCAGCAGAACTGGACCACAATGGATTGTCAGATTTTAAACAGACCTCCAAAGGCAGGATGGGGGAGGCTTGAAACCAAAAGAACACCAAGAAATGAATATTTGAATGATGCATAGAAATCTGTGAATATGTATGAGACTCAGGCATTTAACAGAAGAGGTTTGTTAGCCAAGGTGTGCCCCTGGCACCATGCCAAGCACCGGCAGTATTAACTCTGCTTTATTTCTGTCTCCTATTGCCTTTTTATTAAACCTCTTATTAAACCTTTTAAATTTAACCAGGAGTGAACATCGTTTTTCACACTCATGCAGAGGTTACCAGTTTATCTGCCTGCCCCCATCCTTCTGTGTGACTCTGAGAACCCCTTCCAGAGAGCCAACAACCACCAGGGCCATCCATCAGCTCTGCCCAGCTCCTGGGGCAGGAACAGGCACAGTCTCACATGGCCTGGGTGCAAAGTGGGAAGAGAATCAGATCCACAGTTTTGTAGCCGAGCTGATATTGCACCTGCAGTGAGAACCTGCAAAGTGAGACCTCCTGGGGGACAGCTTTTAGCTTCAGCCCTCTGTAGCTCCTTGGTTCCTTGTGCCATCATGAGGCAGTGATGTGAGTACGTGTGTCCACAGACACTCTCAATTATACAGACACTCATAGCAAGAGACAATTTGCTGCTTCAAAGAGTCCAAGGGCCAGAATTGCAGAGGCATTTCGATGCCTGAGGCTGCACTGAAATGGGACAAGACCCAAGTGAGTTGGGCACATAATTGCTTAGAACAATTTTAAATACTTCTGAGCACACACATGCATCCTCAGGGGTGCAAATTGCCTTAGAAAAACCTGGTCCTTAAGCAGCAACAGCAGCAAAGGCATAGGAGAGACCACAATGCTCATTTGCCATGTGGGAGCTGTGGCAAAGGAAGTACCTTTGCCTGAAGTTATGTGAGAAGGCAGTGGCAGAATATCCCCTTTCTTCCAGTTTGCTATGCTCCAGCACCAGCTGTCCCCTCTCCTGTTAGCTGAACTACAAGGAAACTCCCTCCTGCAGCTCCCAGCTCTCCCCTTCCTGAGCATTTCATCTGGGTCTGCCTGTAGCCACCAAACACAAGCCTCAAACCAAGTCAAAGAAGTTCCTCGGGAACCCCCCAGCTCCCAGAAGGAGCAGCTACAATTGCAGGCTGCGAGTTCGCCTGTGTTCTCCAGTTTGGCCCCCTCCACCCCTCCTTCCACCTCCCCTCGGTGTTTGTCTGCTATTTTCTTTTGATTTGCAGCTTTCCTGAGCACCGAGTTTGCAGCAGGCTGTGATTACCCTGTGTGGAGCCTTTCCCACTGACAGCGTGATGAGCAGAGACAGAGCTCGGTGCATCCACAATTGAAGCCAAGCAGGAGGCCAGTCCAACACCTCACTTGCCAATTAACTGAGTCGATATTGTGCACAGGATGATGTTTGTTGTTTGCCTGTGTTGCTAAAACACTTCCAGAGTGTTTAGAGTGATACGGCAACATTCTCACCTCCCTGCTGTAGGGGTGAGCTCTTCATCCAAACCAGGACACAGCCATGGAGGGAAAAGGGAACTGGGGACCTCCAGGGCTCTGTGTTCATCAGGGCTTTGTGTGAAGGCCTGTTCAGAGTGGGGGAAACCAAGAACCTCTTCCATAGATCATGGTAAGTGTGTGGATGCAAAGGACTGAGAAGGAAGTGGCACTCTGTAGGTAAAAGGATGTTCAAGAAGATGGGAGGCAATGGGAAGTCACTGCAAAGGAGCCATGAGCAAATCTGGTTCCCAGCAATCTGCCAGGTTCTGTATGTCCTGGGGAGCTGTGTTCCTTCACTGAGGCTGGTGTCTGTGCTGTCTCCACTGACAGCTCAAGGCAAAGGGAATCCAGCAGAGGAAAACTCCAAGGGGATGGATGCAGGTTTCTCCCACGCAGCAAACCCAGGCACTGCCGCTCACCTGGGAGGCCACTGGGATTTCTGAGGGGCTGGGAGCAAAGAGCAGCTCCTGTCTGAGGGTGAGCTCCCCTTCCTTCTGGGGCCAGGTGGGATTTGGAGGCCCCATCCCAGCTCTCGGGCAGCACCTCAGTGGGAATCCTTCCTGCTTGCAGGGGAAGCAAAGGTGTGTTCTTGGCAAGGCTCACCCTCCAGCTGCAGAACTCTGAGGCTGCCCCAGGCAAACTGATGTTGGTTCTCTCCAGACAAGTTTCTGCCTGGGGTTTATTTCTTTTCCCGAAGTACACAGACAATGTTTTGCTGCCTCTCTGCAGCGACAGGAGGATGTATGTCCGTGAGGCACCTCCATTCCCGAGCAAAGGCAGCTGCAGGAGCATCCTGGCACACAGGGCCAGCAGCACGGAGATTTTGGGATGCTCCAGCCCTCCCTCATGTGGGGACAATGGGGTGATGGCAGCATGAGAGAGGAGGAAGGGCCACACACCATTTTCCCTCAGCATTTGCACCCTTCATCCACTGTTACCAGTACTAGAAATGCCAGTGTCCACAGAGGCCCAGCCTGGCTCAGAAGGGGCTTCTTAGGATGGTCATGAACAAAGAAAAATCCTCCTTAAGCTGAAGCCTCATCACCCTATTCCCCCACCAGCTCCCAGGCCTGTGTTTGCTTCTTGGTCTCTCACCATCCTTCCCCACATGCCACGTTCACTGAAGGCACCTGGTGACCACAGGTGTGGGCTGTCCCCCCTCTCCCTTCTCTCCCTCTTCCCCAGGCTTCACCAGGAAGTATTTATTAAGTGTCAAGGTGATAAATGAAAAGTCATATTTTATTGTGAATTATTCCATCCCTGCAGTGGAGCCCAGATCTATCGCCTCAGAGAGTTATTAACTGCTTACCGCAGAGAGCTATAAAATCCTCATCATTTTCTCCAGTCTCTGCTCTGTCAGGGTGAGGGAAAGAGAGCCAGATTATCACACAAAATGCTTGGGAAGCTGCTTCCAAAATTCCCCTTTGACTGCAGACCAGTGCTGGCTGCAATGATTTCATCAGAGCAGGACAGGCCTCCTGTGAAACACCTTTGCTGGGTTTGGTTCTTCCCAGCGTGTTCTTCTCGTTTTCAGGTGGCACCACTCAAGTGCTTCTGAGAGAGCCCTTGGGAACCTCACTCTGGCAGTCGTGGCTCTATTTCTTCCCTTGGTGCTTTCTTCTCAGAAGCACAAAAAGCAAAACCAGCTCCAAGGCACAGTGAGTGCTCTTTTGAATTTCTCTCATTGCGTTTTTCCAAAGACACCCCAAAGATTTCCAAATGGGAAGTGGTGTTCTCATCCCCTTGTTGAGACTTGAAGGTGTCACCTTTATCAGATCCTTGCCCAGGCTGCAGAGCAAATTCCTGGTGCACTCTCACTGCTTCGAGTGCCTGAACAGGAGCTGAATTCCTGTTGACACCAATTGAATTTGGAATGTGCTCTTCACTTCTTTGACTTGATGAGAAATGATCTTGACTCCTTCTGTCCTGCAGTCATCTCACTACAAAGA
This sequence comes from Erpornis zantholeuca, assembly GCA_013400515.1. Lineage (NCBI taxonomy): Eukaryota > Metazoa > Chordata > Aves > Passeriformes > Timaliidae > Erpornis > Erpornis zantholeuca. Next base: position 251,225 of record VZTN01022780.1, on the reverse strand, counting down.
CCCCACTGGCTTTTTCCATAGTCTGCAGAAAGGCCAAGGATTTCTTGCACCCAAGGGCTGTCATTGCACCCTGGTGACACAAGGCTGGCCACTTGAGCAGTGCAGAGCAGCAGCAACTTGTCCTGATTAGGTTTGGGTGTTGTTTTCTTGCTCACAGGTATTTTTTGTGCTTTTCTGCTTTGGATTTTAATCCTGCTCCATGGCAACACCTTCTTTTTGTAGCACAGGTAGTTCAGAAGAGGTTGGCTTTGGAATCTACCAGGACATAAGAGGCTTAGGTTGATCAAGAAATGAAGAGGTTCCTGAATCTTCTCCAGTTTGTTTGCTGCTGGAGGGTTATTGAGAGATAGAACAAACCTCTCTCAGGACAATAAACAGAACAAAGGCTGGATCATCTTCCATCCCTTCATATAGATGGGAATTTTCTCTACAACATGTTCATTTCTGCTTGAATTTGTAATCTGGGAAGGGAGGAAAAGTGCATGCACTGGGTGTTCATTGGAGTTGGACAAGTTTGCTAGAAAAAGGGAAGGATCCTCCTGTGGGAATCATTGAGAGCCAGTGGATCCAATCCATTGTCCTGTACGATCTGGTAGGTACAATAATGGGCTAAATTCCTGTTTAGAGCTTGACATCTTAGCTGGGGATACAACATCTGAAACGAGATCATCCTCTAGGTCACCCTTGAGTTCAGGAGGCATTTGATGTGCTCCAAACCAGCAGCAGCAGCCGAGGGGAGCGAGGGGGAATCGTAGCTCGCAGCTTGCTGGACTCTGGGGACACCTGACGCATTGCTGCCTCCATTAAATGAAGCTCCACTTCTAATTATAAGCCATAATTATAGCCTTCAACCGATGTGATTTGTGAAGAGAGGGGTCACAGAGCCGAGCTGGCTCCGAGATTGACTGTGCTGGGGATATCAGTAAACATCCCTGCCTGCCTCCCCGAGCCTGACAGAGACGGAAAGGGCTAATGCAGCCCGGCAGGGCACGCAGCTGGATTGATGGGAGCTGTGGTGTGGCCTCTGGCCCCTGGAGATATTCTGTGACAAGGCAGTGAAAGCTGCAAACACAAGGGCAAACCATCTATTCAGCCTGACAGCGCTGGACAGGGGTTAAGGAGCTCGTGGACTCCTATCAGCATCGATGAATGGGCTCCAGTGGATCTGCATTAACACGTGGAGTGCCAGGCTCCTGGTTGTGAATGGCACCTGTGCCCAGCCAGATACCCCCCTGTCACAGGGAGAGCCATCACCCTGAGACCATGGGGAACAAGGTTCTGTGTCCCTGGAAAGCTGGGCAGCCAGGAGGGATTCACTTCCAGGGGAATTTTTTTAAGAGCAGGGGATGATAAAGTCTTTTGTTTTGTTATCTGGAAACCCCTGTGGTCAGACTGGAGGTGTTGCTGTAAATGAGGCAGGTTCAGCTTGAAATTCTAGTCCTGGGTCTTGTCCTTTTTCTACTTTAATGACCAAGAGTGGTGCAGGTCCCTTTCCAGGGCTGGTGCCAGGTCCAGCAGAGACTTTGTGCGAACTAGAGTCAGTCCTGGGGGTTCTCTGGTCACAAAGAAACTGGGCTGCTCTGTTCTGGCCTCTTGCACTTCTCAAGCTCAGAAAAGCACAGTGACTGACCTCTGCACTGAGTCTAACAAGCTGTGGTTCCTCCCATGCTCTCCTGGTTTGGATCTAAGTGATGGAATTAGCCCTGCTCTTTGGTCAGCTCTTCCAGGGAATAGTTCCTCTCCCTGTTAATATTTGTGTTTCAGATGCCATTTAAATATTTCAGTCTCAGCCTGCAGCCACTGGGCTCTTGGGGTATTAAGACAGCAAAGGTGACAGAGATAGAATGAAAAATCAAAATCAGATTGTCTCTCATTTGATATAATTTCCCTTGGACTTAAACTGTGTGGGAAAGGAGATGGGACTGTTCAGACATAAACTGATGTGCTGACTGAGATGAGACAGTTGGTTTGGCTTTGCTCCAGCCAGCTTGATTTTGGGTTTGTTTTCCCTGGAAATGGGCTGTGCTGCTGCAGGTGCTTTGACTCCCCAACTTCTGCACATCTCAGCCCATTTCAGCCCTGTTTGGTGGGGGAGTAACAGCCTTAAAAGGGATGTTGTCCAGACAAATCTCACAGAAGTAGTGGCAAGGAAGAGGAAAGGGCCCTTCTAAGGCTCAAAGGCCCTAGTTCCAACCTTCAGCTGCAGAAAAAGTCCAGATCCTCTCCACAGTTGAAAAGGCTTCAGCAAGAGCTCCCAGGCAGTGAAGAGTGAAACACAAAATAATTTAGAAATGTGATTTCACTGTGCCTGTGTTGAAGAATTTAATCTTTATTTACCTTCACAGCAATACAGGATCCACTTGGCTGGAGAGACTGCAGACAGCTCATGAGAGGCTGTCTGACCCCAGCCTCCCCCAGACTGACTGGGCAAGGTGGCCAACAACCATTTTATGGCTGGACAGCTGAAGCAAAGACAGATTAAATCGTGTTCCACGACTCCCACAGGGTGGCTGCTTGACTGTGAGCCAGCTCTCCCTTGCTTTCTTGTCTCTAATTCGATTCTTTGATCAGAGGCTTTGGCTTTTGTTTCTATAGCTCGTCCAACCTTGCTCTCGCCGTTTCCAGCAGCCTCGTTAGGGCTTTGCGCAGGCCCTGCCGCGCTGGCACGCTCATTGTTCCTCTCTGCAGGATGGGATGTACGTCTCAGTGATTCCGTGCATGAGTTGTCTTTCTCTCAGAGACGTTTCCGTGATACAGAATAAATTGCAGTGCGCAGCTGATTAGAGAAACAACAAAAAAACCTCATCAACAAACCTTCACAACCGAGGCGGTTCAAAGAAGCAAGCAGCAGCGTCCGACATAAACAAGCTGTAGGAACACGGGCAGGAACTTTCCTGCTCCTTTCTGGGACAGAGCTGCCAAAGCCTCTGCTCCCTGGGTCATCAAATGCTCAGCTCTGGGTCAATCACATTTACAATCTTATTTTCACCCTCTGAACTGCACGGCCCTGCGAGGTGGGATAATCCTGGAGCTGCCCACAGAGGAATTCAGGCCAGATCAGAGATGTGTTCTGAAAGGATTGCCCTGCTTCAGGTGCTTTTCCCTGCTCCCCCTGAACACCAGGAGGGTTTCACATCCTGTGGGGAGATATTCCAGGCCAGCAGCCTTCCCACCTCTGGGCACCTAGAGCAGGAAGCACTTCATGCCCTGCTATTTTCATTTTGGGAGAAAACAGCTCCCACTCCCCTGCACCTCTTAGCAATGCAACTAAAATCTTTCCCAGCTAAAAATCAGATTCACCAAGAATGTCTTCATTGATTTACAGGGTTCAGCTTTATGAACATCTCCAGTTATTTCTCTTTGGCCAAAATAAAGCAATATTAAACACCATAGCAATAAATCCAGGGCACCCTCTCCTCTCCAGGGTGCAAGGTTATCCAAATGTATTTATCATTTACCAACAGCACTATTTAAACTACAATATTTGACAGGAGTGGTTGTGTCAGGTGTGATGGAGTGTGGGTTATAAAGGGACATTAAGAGAGACTTTGCATTTGTCCTTCAAACATAAAGTCGATTTTTGCATGATTGGTACTTCAGAGCTCATCTCCAGCACAAGATGAACTGGGAGCAGCACTCGGGGAAGATGACTGGGACCCCGTGGCTCCCCGTGCTGAGGTCTCCAGCACTCCTGCATCAAAGGTGCTTCAGAACAATGAGTTCACCTGTGCTGCTCTGCACCCTCCAGGTGGGATTTTATTAGAGATCGTGCCCCTCCTGGAGCATTTGGAGCAAGAGGCAAAAGGTTTTAACTTCACCAGGCAGTCATGCCTTCAATACCTCCTGCAGGAGCAAGCAGTGTCTGTAAACAAGCCCAAATCTGGCTATTTTGATTTCTCCTTTTAATCCAAGAGTTAGCCTGGTGTGCACAGGAGCTTTCTTTCATCTCAGGAGCCCTTCGGGGCACCAGCCCTGAACAGAAGCGTTAATGCCTCATCACACAGTGAGTGGCTGTGGGCAGCTGGGTCAGGAAGTGACCCTTGTACCAAATATGATTGATAAGAATTCCCTGTGGAGCTGGGGAAAAGATGGAGAGAGCTGTAGGGGAAAGCACGAGCTCAGTGTGAGGTACAAGGTACCAGCCGTGCACAGCCTGCGGGGTGTGGAGTGAAGGACATGTGGAAAATATCCCCTGGCCACAGCACAGGGAATAAGGAAAATAAAACCTGATCCTGGAAGGGCAATGAGAAATGTGTCTGCAGGAAGGCTTATGCTCAAAATGGACTGTTCCTTTTGAGGGAATGAGGAAAACTGTAGCCCCTGGATTAAGTGGTGTTTGTGTGTTTCTACATCTCCATCTGGCTGGCCCAGCTCTCCCCCTGCTTTGCAGCCCTGGTCCTTGTCCTGGGAGAGCTGGCCAGAGCAGGGGATCCTGGCCGTGGAGCTGACAGCTGATGTGAGGAGCCCAGAGCTGGAGCCCATGGCTCTAATTGCTAATTACTGCCAGCTCTGGGCTGCAGGCACCTCCTGCCAGTGCTGCACCCCTGCTCTGTGGGCTGCACAAACAGAGGAGAGCCCTGGGTGCTGCACAGCCATGCAGGGACAGCAAAATGTCAACTGGTGGTACAGGCAAAGTCTTCTCTGCTCCCTCTGATGCCTTAAATGGCTGCCTGGAAACAGAGACCAGACAGGAATAAGGGAATAAAGGAGGGATTTATTTGAAAGGCTTTCAAAGGTCACACCCTGGGGTATCCAGAGGCTCCTGCCTCAGTGGATCCCAAGGTGGACAACAGGTCACGAGTTCTTCACTCTTTTATAGGTTTGCTCCATTTGCATATCAGCATAAATTCACCAATTAAAACTTTAGCTAATGATGCAATTTCCCCAAGCTTTCTCCCCCCTCCCCAAGATGAAGGTTTGCACTTTTGGGCCCAGGAGGGTCTGGGTGTCCTTGGAGAGCTGGAGAGGCTTTGTTATGTCTGTCTTAGCATAAAAGAACAGCAGCCCACAAGCTACAGGAAACTTCAGAGTACAGGATTTGAAAAAATATAAAAGTTAAAACCCAAGGCATCACCTCCTGCAGTTCTGCTGCTAAATTGAAGGAGCAGTTCCAGGCTATAAGTGGGGTGGAGAGACAGAAATATTTAAAAAATAGAAACAAGGAAAAAACCCAACAAAACAGAGCACTCAGGTGTTTCATTATTCCTCAGGTGACTCTGAGCTGGAGTGCCTGGGTTTAGCAGGAAGGAGGCATTAGTTTTGTAATCCCTTGTTTGCAAAATGTGAAGCTCTCGGCGTGTTCCGGGATCTTAAATGACTCTCATAATCTATTTACCAGTGCTGTGAAGTTCCCCCTTTTATACCAGATTATGGTAATAATGGTATTGTGCAGCAGATGAAATTAGTTTTTCTACACAGTTTTGTTTCATCTCAGTGGCTAAATGTGTGAAATAAAAGGTGAAATGGGCAATATTTTCCTGGGTAAGCCAGTTTCCTCCCACATCCACCCCACAAACACAGATGCTTCCTCATATCCCGGGGACAAGCTGACTGCCAAGCAATGCATGACAGGACTGTGAGAAGCAAGGGATTTTTAAAATTTACATTTGCCATTAGGATAATTTTTGAGATTTATGAAGTTTCAGACAATTGGGGACTGTTAAGTGCATCTCCTGTGGGCTGGCACCTACCATGGGCTGTAGCAGCCCTGAGGGGCACTGGGATCATGCCCATTTTTCTCTTCCACTGGCACACACCAGCAAAAGGCTCTCCACGTAGATGGGAGGGCTTGGATGTGGCTCAGGATCCTCCTTAGCCCATCTCTCCTGCAGGAAATATTTACAGGAATGAACTGACCTCTTCTCTCATCCCTTTATAATCCTTGGAGAAGGTATCAAAACCAAACAGTGAGCAAGTCCCTCAGCAAAAGTTGGCTTTTTTTCCCCCAAAATTAACTCAAAACCCCCAAAGTTTCCATAATCTTGTTTGGGATCAATCAGCATCCACTGGTTGGTCATATTGAGGGCATTAAGTCCCTGCCCTGCAAATTTTACCTCCTGTGATGCATTTTGGTAACTCTTCATGTAGGCAAAACTCAGACTATGGATTCTTATCGCTCACCCCAGATTTGCCTGGACGAACATCCAGACTAAGAGTCAGCTCAGAAATTTCCCGAGAAGATTTTGTTGTTTTCGTGTTCTTTACAGATATCAAACTTTATCTCACTTTTTGCGTGGAGTGGGCCAATCCCAGCTTCCCACCTTAATCGGGGATTTCTGCAATCATCAGCGTCCCAAAAATGAGGCCAGCAGAGAGCAAAGTCTTTTCTTAGCCTCACTAGCACGTTCTTTAAGTTTAATCTGAAAGATTTGTATCAGGGAGTGGAGAGAGATGGGGAAGAAGCTTGTTTGGGAGTGGGGGGAGAAAGTAGGTCAGACAGAAAAGTGTTTTATTGTTCCCAACTCCTGGTGTGCGCTCCGGGAAAGAAACGAAGCTTTGTTGAAGCACTTTGCTGAGCGCTCCTTGCACTTGTGAACGTGTCAGGGTAAAAAAAAAGCTTTCAGAACCGCCCAGGAGTGAGTTCAGCCCGAGCCACCTCGAGGTTGAGCACAAAGGGGCTTTGTGGGCTGAGCCCTGACCCTCAGAGAGCTCCCTGCACTCTCAGAAATATCATTAATAACTGAGGGGAAGGATCTTCCACACACTATCACCCCAGAAGCCCCTCCAGCACCCTGGATTCCCCCCAGAATTCTCCCCAGAGGAGATTCCCACAGCTGTGAGGAGCAGCAGGATGGTTTCTCCCAGCCTGTTACCCCATTCACTTCCTCACTGGCTTAACTAAGATGCTCTTCTCACCAGTCCCTGCCTCGCTGGTACCCTTAGGCCCCTGGCAGGGTTTAAGCCCAGCTGGAAATTAAGCAGCAACCTGCAACCCAGTGGAATGGGGAGGAGAATCAAAGTGAAATGTGTAGGTTGAGATGAGAACAGTTTAGTAATTGAAAAGAAACATACAGTAATAATGGTAAATAATAATAATAATAATTATAATAAGGGAAAAATCAATGCAATTGCTCACCACCCACTGACCAATGCCAGACCTCCCTTCTGAACCCAGACTGGCCCTTCCAGGTAACTCCCCCCAGTTTTTACCCCAGGCAGGACGTTCTGTGGTGTGCAGTATCCCTCTGGCCACTCTGGCTCACCTGTCCCACCCATGTCTCCTCCAGGTTTCTTCCTCCAGACCTCCTCGCTGGCAGAGCCCGAGACAAGAGAGAAGCCCTTGATTTGGGATAAACACAACTTGGGATAAAAACCCAAACCCTCAGTGTGTTTTCAACACCCGAATCCAAAGCACAGCACTGCAACAGCTGCTGGGAAGAATTTAGCTCTGGTGACACCAGGACACCCTCGGCACTGAGCTGATGCAGCCAGAGCCTTGTTTTTCCTGCTTCCCTGAAAAGTAGCACCTGGAACTGTTGCCTTTCCCTGGTCTTAAAATTAAAATTAAAATTAAAACATGGTTTGTGGGGAAAAGGGGTTTTTACCTTGGTATTTATTTCAGGATCTTTGGGTGCAGAACTTTGTTCAGGTGGGATGCCCCAAAATGCATGCACACCGTCACACTGAAATACACACACGTATAGGCTTTGTAAAATTAATGTATTTATCAAAGATTCCCCAATGAGAAGCTTGAGTGAACCTCTTGTGTTGAGGAACCTTCTTCTTGGATGGGACTATCATAGTCCAAAGGAGAGGACTTTGGTGTTTGGGGCTTTTAGATTGTTTGTTTTTTTGGTTTAATTGTACAGTGGGTTTTAGTTAAGTTATCAGCCTTGGGAAGTTACAAGTATGCAGGCTAAAAGCACTGAGAATGCATCAAACTATAAAAGAGTGAGTAAGAGGGGTATAAAAGAAAAAAGCAAAAAATCATTCTGGCATCAGAACCACACACAGCTGCTCCCCCCAGGGTCTGGAAGGGGAAGGGACCAACATGGAGTTGGATCAACCACGTTTAACTTGAGGGATGTGACAAGATTATTGCTGAACACTGCTGGTGAGGAGGGGACCAGCTGTGGGGTGAGGAGCAGCTCCTGTTGATGCCAGCATGATTTTTTGCTTTTTCTTTTATACCCCTCTTACATACCCTTTTATACAGTTTGATGTATTCTCAGTGCTTTTAGCCCCACACTTGTACCTCCCCAAGGCTGAGAACTCAGCTCAGCCCCACGGCACCGTTAAACCAGGAGAGCAAACATCCTGGGAGCCCCAGACACCAAGGACCTCTCCAGAACACATTTGGGAACCTCAGCCAGGCCCAGCCAGGGGGAAGGTTCCTCACAACGAGGGCTTCACTCCAGCCTCTCCCTGGGGGATCTTTGATAGCTGTGCTAATTAGCAAGGCCTAGAATTGTGTGTATTTGGGTGTGTGGGGGCAGTGTGTGCATTTTGGGGCATTCCACCTGGACCAAGTGCTGCACCCAAGGATCCTGAAATAAATCCTGAGGTAAAAACCCCTTTTCCCCACAAACTGTGTTTTGGTTTTAATTTTAAGCCCAGGGAAAGGCAACACTGTCACACCTGCCGTGATACCCCAGCAGGTGGGAACAGGGGGAGAGGCACAAATCCAAGCCCTGGCTGCAGAACAAACCCATCTCCACTGGTTTCCAGTGCTGGTGGGGGGGTTTCAGCTCAGCCCTGGGGTTTACAGAGGGTGTGGGGTGTGTGCACATGGGGTTTTATCCCTCAGTGTGAATTTTGGCAATAATCATGGGTAATTTTCATGCGCTGCCTTGTGCCTCAGCTTCATTCATCACCAGTGTGATGGCCAATTAGTCATCTCTAACTATTAAGCAATGCTAACAGCTACTTTAAATGCAAGCAGAGCCTTAATCTAGTTCTAACTCAGATGGACGGTGATACTTGTAATTAGGCCATCAAACAGAGGAGAAATGTGATATGTTTATAGCTGAGGGAACCTCTGCATTGAACTATTTCAGGGATAATTATGTATTATCTTTATTAACATGGCCCGAGTTAGTAAATAATGGGTCGTGCCTTTGCATTTGGGGTGTTAAATATCATGGATTCGGGCTAAACTCCAGATTTTGATTTGTTGGGAGATGCTCCCTTGCTAGGGCATCCATCACAAGTCAGGTTTCCTGGGAGAGGTTGTCAGGGCTTCCCCACACCCCACCCAGTTGTAGCCAGCTCCTCTTATACATCCATCCTGCTCTGACTGGAGCCCTGGGGTTGATTCAGGACTTGATCCGTGTTTAAAGCTGAATAAAGTTCTTCCTGAGAAAAAAAATCAAATTAAAAACAAGGGTGAGGAAGCCATTGCAATAAACACACATTGATACACAGCATGAATACACCTCCCCAGACATGCCTTGGCTTGGGTAGTGTGTGTGACAGAAATCAGATAAACACCTCCCAGCTTTTGATCAGAAAATGTGAACTGAACATGTCCCTCACTAGAGGAGCTGAGAACCCTCTCGCTCCCTCGTTTGGAGATTAATAAGAAGGAAAGGGGGGAATTGGAGAGAAGTTGTTTTGAAAGCAGAAGCTTTCTATTCCAAAATGATAAACTGGAAAAGGGGAAAAGATCAGTGTCAAAATTCATTGGGGGGGGGGAAGAAAAATATGGAAATGAGTTAAAAGTGAATGTGTGTCTTTCTCTGGAGATGTTTCTTTGTTTTTCTGCAGCCTTATTAATGAGCCTGCTCCTGTCTCTCCTGTTACAAGAGGCAAGGGAGAGCAGAAACCGGGGCACCAGACTGTGAGAGCGAGGCTGCAGGCCACCCTGCACATGTATTTACAGCATCCACATTGCTGTTCTTTGATTCCAGCTTTAATTAACCTCCTTTTCTCCTAACGAGCCGCTCAGCGAGGTGTTTGCCTCTTGCAGGGAAGCGTTGTGTTCTCTTTGTCTTTCTCTGAGGCACCCCACACTCAGGACCTCACTGAGAGAATCCCTCATGCCCTCAGCTCTCCCAGCTGATACAACCAGGAAAGTTTTTGCTGCCAGGGGTAGGAACTCTTTTGATGTCTTAAATGGGTACCTAGAAACAGAGACCAGACAGGAATAAGGGGATAATGGAGGGATTGATTGGAAAGGCCTTCAAAGGTCACACCCTGGGGGTCCAGAGGCTCCTGCCTCAGTGCATCCCATGGTGGACAACAGGTCATGAGTTCTTCACCCTTTTATAGGTTTGCTCCATTTGCATATCAGCATAAATTTGCCAATTAAAACTTTAGCCAAGGATGGAATTTGCCCAAGCTTGCCCCCCTGTCCCCAAGATTGTGGTTTGCAGTTGTTGTGCCTAGGAGGGTCTGGGTGTCCTTGGAGAGCTGGAGAGGCTTTGTTGTGTGTGTGTGAGCATGAGAGAACAGCACTGAACGAGCTCCAGGGAACTGCAGAGTGACACTGGGCAGGGCAGGGCTGGGAAAAAATATAAAAGGCATCACTTTGGGAAACACAATGGATTCATGCAACAGCCTCAGTGAGAGATCTGAAATCTCTGAGCAGCGTGGACCACGTGGCTTCCTCTCCATCCCCGCAGCCCCAGCAGAGCCACCAGGCTCTGATGGTACCAAATCCCTGCTGCTCTTTCATCCATCTTCTGTTCTGCATTTGATGTAGGACTCCACGTTTTCAGGGTCAGTTCCTCTGCCTGCCTCTCCATATGGAAATGCTTCAGCAAAACCTGGAACAAATCCATAATGACTCCGGTGTGGGGCTGGCTCTGTGGGAAGCACTAATGAAGCGTCAGGCAAAGGCCCCTGGTGTTCATTAAACCCAGGGAATGCCCTGCAGCTCAGCAGCAATTCCAACTGTAAAATTAAAGTGGAAACACGAGGAGGGGGATCCAGGCACTGGCAAAGGTACCTCCAGACAGCCTGGCCCGCATCCAGAAGCGCTGCCAAAACAAAGGAGGATCTGGAATGGAGGAAGCTTTAAATGGTAGAAAAAAAAACGTGGGTGAAATGTTTGCCTCTTCAAATCCTGCTCTAGACTACTCCAAAGGAAATTATGGGAGAGCTTTTCAGGGCCAGACAGCTTTTTTTGAAAGATAAAATGGGCAGAATAAATGAAAGTTGATGCAAAGATTTGCTTAGTGTCTTGGTTTTGAAAGACAGGTGTCTGCTAAGGAAGGCAGGAACCTCCCTTGGAATGGGAGATGCAACCTCCTCCCCTCACAATTATTGTAATTTTGAAATTAAGGGGTTTTCAGGAAAATATCTGGGGAATAGGAATAACAGTTCTTTACTAATAGATATATATACATATCTATAAAAAACAAGGCAGAAAACCCCTGGTTCAAACTGACAGAGTCAGACAGGAGCTGACCCCTGTCAGTCAGGGCAGCAGTAGCAGTCCCAGGAGATGCTGGCTGCATCCTCCTGAAGTGATGGATGTGGTTCTGTTGGAGCTGTGATCCTGGAGAAAGGTCTGGTCTCCCTCAGAAGGTCCAGTGGTGCCTCTGTAGCTCCTGTCCTCTGGGAATCCAGTGGGAAAGGCTGCTCATGGTGTTAGAAATCTCAGCTTATATCCAGGAGGGAATGCTTGGTTCCTCCCTCTGGGTGGAGCATCTCCCAGTGGGATGGTGAGCCATGGGCAAGGCACTGCTGGGCCATGGACAGGAGATAGTCCAGGGGTGAGTTATCTGTGAGCCATGGGCAAGGCACTGCTGGGCCATGAACAGGAGATAGTCCAGGGGTGAGTTATCTGTGAGCCATGGGCAAGGCACTGCTGGCCATGAACAGGAGATAGTCCAGGGGTGAGTTATCTGTGAGCCATGGGCAAGGCACTGCTGGCCATGAACAGGAGATAGTCCAGGGGTGAGTTATCTGTGAGCCATGGGCAAGGCACTGCTGGCCATGGACAGGAGATAGTCCAGGGGTGAGTTATCTGTGAGCCATGGGCAAGGCACTGCTGGCCATGGACAGGAGATAGTCCAGGGGTGAGTTATCTGTGAGCCATGGGCAAGGCACTGCTGGCCATGGACAGGAGATAGTCCAGGGGTGAGTTATCTGTGAGCCATGGGCAAGGCACTGCTGGCCATGGACAGGAGATAGTCCAGGGGTGAGTTATCTGTGAGCCATGGGCAAGGCACTGCTGGCCATGGACAGGAGATAGTCCAGGGGTGAGTTATCTGTGAGCCATGGGCAAGGCACTGCTGGCCATGGACAGGAGATAGTCCAGGGGTGAGTTATCTGTGAGCCATGGGCAAGGCACTGCTGGCCATGGACAGGAGATAGTCCAGGGGTGAGTTATCTGTGAGCCATGGGCAAGGCACTGCTGGCCATGGACAGGAGATAGTCCAGGGGTGAGTTATCTGTGAGCCATGGGCAAGGCACTGCTGGCCATGGACAGGAGATAGTCCAGGGGTGAGTTATCTGTGAGCCATGGGCAAGGCACTGCTGGCCATGAACAGGAGATAGTCCAGGGGTGAGTTATCTGTGAGCCATGGGCAAGGCACTGCTGGCCATGAACAGGAGATAGTCCAGGGGTGAGTTATCTGTGAGCCATGGGCAAGGCACTGCTGGCCATGAACAGGAGATAGTCCCGAGGGAGGAGGCAGGGAGCACTGCCCCACCTGGTTCCAACAGCTCATGGAGATGCTGATGGAATCCATACTTTTGGGCATATCTGACACTGTAACCCAGGACACTGAGGTTGCTGTCTTTGGTCCACCTGAGGTTGACTCTGGGTTGGGGCCGGGTTGGTGTGATACAGACTGAGGGCTGTGCAGGGCTGTGTCACCCAACAGCAGCTGTTCTGCAGCATCTGAAACCTTGTTTTGCACTGTTCAGTCATTCCCTGAAGTTCTGTAATCAGATCCGTGCTGGATCCGTGCTCGTTCTGGGCTGAGCTCCATCCAAGCTGCCCCCAGGTCTGACTCAGAGCTCCTGTGGAGCAAAGCACTCTGCACTGTCCCCACGCAGGTGTCCCCTCCTGCTGCTGCTGCTGCTGCTGCTGCCTCTTCCACTGTGCACAGCTACGAACTCAGATCTGCTCTCCTGTGCTCTTAACACAATTACCTTGTCTGGGAAGAAGAAACCTTTCCCCTTCTTATGTTTGGCGTATTTTGGACTATTTGGGTTCTGCCTTTCATCCCAATCTCATTTCATTTGCTTCTTCCCTTTTCAAGAATGAATATCCCATTTATCTCCATCTCCTCCTTTACTCATTATTTCTTTTTCTGTACCTCTTTTATCCTGTTTCTCACTTCTCTTGCTGTTTACCAGTCCTTCCCCACCTCCTTTTCTATACATCTTACAGGGTTGCTTTACCTCAGCTTTGCAGTTTAGTGGATTAATTTTATTAGTTTCTTTTGTGTGTGTCTAATTGACATGTAGTTTCAAACTCTATTTCATTTCAGCAGAGCTGACCTTTATTCCCTTGCAGGCAGAGGGGTTTTTTTCTCCAGCTAATACCTTCACTACCTTGCTGAAAACAGAAATGCAGCACAATTTTGCTTAAGGATGGGGGGAGTTTAGGACAGCAGCAGGAATCACCCAGAAATTGCACTGGAGAACAGAGCTGGCTTTTCTTTTGCTACCCTCATCTAACCATCAATGAGGCAGCTTAAGGGAGTTCATTTTTCTTCCCACTTTATTTCTGACAAAATCTCTTTACTCCTCTGGGAATGCCACAGAAGGAACAAAGTGCTGTATGGGAGCACCTGAGCCTGGCCCTGGTGCTGTGAGCTGTCTCTGACAACGGCAAGAGAAATTTGTTCCAAGGAAAGTGCACAATCTTCCTAAATGAGGCTCTGGAGAGATCCATTCTTCCCTTGTCTGGCAGGGCCTGGGCTTGTTCTCCATCACAAAGCTTTATCTCTTCCAGAAAACCTCAGGAAGCTGCAGTTCCTGTGCCCATCACTATCATCATTTCAAGCCTCTCTGGGGCTTCACAGGAAGGAAATCCAAGCAGGAATTCCCAGCTTGGCTTTGCTGTCCAGCTGGTCAGAAGGAAGGGGGACCAACCAGGAATGTAGGACAATGCTTCTCTTTTCTCACAGCCTTTCTGAAACACCTGCAAAGGGCTTTTGGATGGAAAAACCCCTTGGAGCCCTTTGGCTGTCCCTGACACTGATTCTGTTCCAGAGCAGGTCCTGCTTTCCCAGGTGCTGTCCCTGCTCGGAGACAACACATTTCTTTCTCCTCCTTATTTCCTCACCCAGCAGAGCACAAATGGCAGTTGACAGCCTTTTTTTTTTTTATAAGATGTTTTCATTATAATTTTAATGGACTAATTTCTTTCCCTGAATTGCCATAATTCAGATTTAATGAAACATGTCTTATAAAATTAAAAAAAAAAATACAATAATAAAGTGGAACGCCCCATTAAGCTGAAGAACAAGGAAATAACATATGTAGAGATCTGCTCACTCTGACCCTGCCATCCCAGCGATGCCAGCAGCAGGCAGGCACATGCTCTACATCCCCACGGATGGCTGTGCTTCCCACCAGGAGAAAATAGACAACAAAATAATAATAAATAAATGGAGTGGTGAGGGGAGCTGGTGCCTCCTCCCGTCACGCCTCTGCCCAAGTTCCAGGCAGTGCTTTTGGCCATCAGTCATTGGTAGGCAGGGGCATCATCCCAATGGTCTTTTCTTACTGTCTTCCATGGATCCTGCTCTGAGACCCCATTCCTGTGCTCCAGGAAAATGGGGATGTCCAGCTGTGCCAAGGGGGGCTGATCCTGCTGCCTGCAGTGCTCGATCCCAGGGGCTCCTCAGCGGAGAGACACATCAGCAGCACATCCCTGAGCCCTGTCTTAGCTTACAATGTAAGATGTAACCATAAGTATGTATTCTATCACCATCTGCTAACATGAGGTGGGGCAGAGTTCTTTACTCTGCCATGACACATCCCTGGTATTGCCCTCCAGAGAGGGATACCTTCTGCTAATGGACCATCAAGGCCTGGCTGCATGACTCATAAAATTACAGCATCCTGTTGTGAGATGCTCCACCCAGGGGGAGGAACTGAGCATTCCTACCTGGATATAATCTGAGATTTGGAACACCACAGGTGTCGGTGTAACCATTGTAAACAGGACAGAGGGAGCCCCTGTTTACAAACCACAAGCTTTTAATTATTTCATTCAGGCAAAACCTCATGTACACAAGAGAATGTACACAGCTCACGCTGTGCTGACAACTCGAAGTTTCTTAGTCACAGAACATTCTTAAAAGCTTTTCAGCTAATAGGAAGCTTCTAAAGATTACAGACAAGTGTTCTAACCAGCCACTAAAAAGCACACATACACCTGTTACAAACAATACTTGCTTGTATGTCTTGGAATAATGCACAATATGCAATTATTAAGCTTAAAACTTAAGTATCTTTGCTAAGCACATTTTCTGCAGCTTCAAGACTTCTCTGAGCCAAACCTGGAACACTAACCCTTGTTTTAATGTCCTTGCTGTCTAGATAATTGTATCTTCTTCTAACTTCAGGCTTTTGCCCTTGCAGCTGAACCTAAAATCTTTGCTTTATTTCTGAAATAAATACCTGTTTTTCTCACTCAATCTGAAAGCCTTCTCACCTTTTGGATTTCCCACAACAGGCAGTCCTTACCTACTGGATTCCCAGAGGACAAGAGCTACATCACCACCCCTGGACCTGAAGAGGAAGACTAGACCTTCCTACAGAAACACTGCTTTGACAGAACCACGTCTGTCACTTCAGGAGGACTGCAGCCACGATTGGATCTGCTACCACCACCCTGCCCAACAGGGTGTCAGGCTGTATCCTGACCCTGGCAGTGTTTCTGTACTACTGCATTTATTTTAATTTTCCCATTCAATTGTAGTTCTGACTTGGAATCTCTCACTGGTTTGCTTTCAAACTAGTACACCCCAAAAGGGGTTTTAGACACATCTCTCTCTTGTTTCTTCTTGATGTCCACTAAGAATCATAAAATCTTTCCAAATTAAGTTTGGAAAAGACATCCAAGATAATTGAGTCCATGCTTTGACCAAACAGCACCACATCATTAAACCACAGCACTGAGTGCACACCCAGCCATTTCCTAAACTCTTAGAGAATTATACATCTTGATTCTTTGGTCTCCTCAAGACCTACCTATGCAGAGAGAGGTGACCTTAAGGCCTCTGAAGATCTCTTCTGGATCCCATTACCCAGGAGCTCAGTGGGACACAGGTGAGGAATGTTTATGGGATGTCTCCCAGGTGTCTCTGCACCAGCGTGGAAAAATCCAGGCACCCCCAGCTGCATTAGTCCTCCCTCCCAGCACAATGTCTTCTTCTGGAGAATTCCTCCCCGAAAATGCTGACCTCCAGCCACGAGCCAAAGCAATCAAGGGATGGAGTTTATTGTGATGCTGAGTCAACAGGCAAGATTAATTCTTTCCTTTCATCTCACGACACTTCATCTCTGTGTTTCAAATCAAGCACTGTGTCAAATATCGCTCTGAGCACTCTACCTGTGGAAAAACCATCAAAGGAAAGAAGCTGTTTGCAAGCATCAGCTCAGGGAGAGCCACTCATTCCCCTCTGTCCTCTGGAGCTGTCTGGGTGCTCTGGAGTTACATCCCAGAGCAGGGATGGCCCAGCTGACAGAGATCCAGCTCTGCTCCTCAGTTTCAATAAGGGCAAAGGGGATCCCTTCGCTGCTGACAAAACTAAAACATGCAATTAGGAAAATCATAATGAAAGGAAGGAGGGATATTTTCAGATTTCAACCAAATCAGGCCCTCAGGAGGCAGGAAGTGAGTGGAAAGAAACCTCCTGCTTTCTGTGCAGTTCCTGCCTCTGGAAGCTGAGTTCAGCTGCTTGGGGAAGGGGGGCTGTTGTGAGACTCTCCAGAAGGTGTCACCACCACAGATGTGGGCTGGGACTCCTTTTCTTCAGCCACTGGAAAGCTTCCACTGCCCCATGAGTGTCTGTTACCCACAGAGAGAGAGGTGCTGTTATTACAACCACTTCCAACCTGTGGATGCTGGAAATGACATGGTTTGACCCTACAGATTTCTGAGACA
This sequence comes from Erpornis zantholeuca, assembly GCA_013400515.1. NCBI lineage: Eukaryota > Metazoa > Chordata > Aves > Passeriformes > Timaliidae > Erpornis > Erpornis zantholeuca. The sequence goes on along the minus strand of VZTN01022780.1, from coordinate 234,208 downwards.
TTGGAAGAAGCAAAATCCAAAGAGATTAATTGGAGATTTCTTCAAAAATAAATCTAAAGAAGGGAAAAGGAATATTTATCCAAGCTTTAACGAGGTAGTTATTGCTGAGTAATTACATATTAACAACTTATTTACAGGAGAGAGAGGTTGTGGAAGTTCACTTTACTTGTCTTGGTTAATTAGGTCCCGTTCCTTGGGATGAGCTAATTAGCCATTCAGTGAGATAATGAAATAAATGCCATGTCATATAAAGAGTTAATTAAAAATAAAGGAACGTTCACCCTTCTGGAGGCCCAGAGCTGGAGTTGATGCAATATTTGGGATGCAGTGCTTCTCTGTGGAGCAGCACGGCTTGGCACAAGTGTGACTCGGCATAAATGTTTGCGGGAGCACGGCGATTTGGATGGAAATTTTGCCTGGAAGATTTATGAGGTCAGGGAAAGGGAAAGAAGAATGTGAGGCTGTTACCTGGGCTGCAGGATGCTGCTTTTCAAACGCTGCTTCAGGAGATGGCAGCGCTCCCGCTGGAAATTAAGACCTTGAATAGCAAAAATGTTTTCACCCCAGGAGCTGCTGGTTCCTCTGTCCTTCGCAGCCAGGAGGGGAGGTGTGATTTAAACATCACTGCTTTGTGTCCAGGAACAGATGGGTTGGCCATGCAAGGTTGCAAGGTCGGCAACATGGTGACTGCTGACTCTCCTGTTTTGCATTATGAATGCCATGGAAAACCTTCAGGAAGCTGCTCAGGCGGCCTGTGCAGAGGAATGTAATTCCTGGGCAAATGAAGTAGGACAAAAACTTGCAAATCCACTGAGAAATGAGTGTATGACTTGTGTCTGATTGGAAGAGAGAGAAATTGCTGATGTATAGAGCTTACCATGGGGATTGTAGGGGAGAAATCCATCATTGGAAAGGTTTTTGTCCTTCTGCTCATTCATCTCGAGAGCTGAATGGACACTGGAAGGGGCAGCAGCAGTGCTGGAGCTGGGCACTGCACCCCTGGGAGACACCCAGGGCTTCTGGTGACAGTGAGGGGCAGAACAGCAGTGGCACCTTGTGCAGAGGAGGGCAAATCTTGCTGGGCACATCCACTGGCCAAGGAATTCCAGGGTGACAGCTCTGGCCACACAGTGCAGATGGAGCTGGGTGATTCCTTGGGGCTGGGTGATTCCCTGGAGCTGGGTGATTCCTTGGGGCTGGGTGATTCCTTGGGGCTGGGTCATTCCTTGGGGCTGGGTCATTCCCTGGAGCTGGGTCGTTCCTTGGGGCTGGGTCATTCCTTGGGGCTGGGTCATTCCTTAGGGCTGGGTCATTCCTTGGAGCTGGGTCATTCCTTGGTGGGTCATTCCTTGGAGCTGGGTCATTCCTTGGGACTGGGTCATTCCCTGGAGCTGGGTCATTCCTTGGGACTGGGTCATTCCCTGGAGCTGGGTCGTTCCTTGGGGCTGGGTCATTCCTTGGGGCTGGGTCATTCCTTAGGGCTGGGTCATTCCTTGGAGCTGGGTCATTCCTTGGGACTGGGTCATTCCCTGGAGCTGGGTCATTCCTTGGGACTGGGTCATTCCTTGGGGCTGGGTCATTCCTTAGGGCTGGGTCATTCCAAGGCAGTTCTCATTTCCTTGTGGCAGCAGCTTCTCTTCCCTGCTGGAGCAGGGCTCTCCTGAAGGTTTTTGTTTCCTGGTGCTAAGTTATTGGCTCTGAAGTTATTTTAATGGGCAAATTCCTGCATTTCTGGCACCATCTGCTCCTCTCTCTGATTAGTGATGCAAGGAGGGATTAAGAGAAAGTCTTTTCCCTCCTCCAGCAGGAAGGGAGTTATTAGTGCTTTAAACACACGCACCGAGTCTGTTCGCCGTGCCCAGCAGCAGCTGGCATCTCCTCTCTGCCTTTCCCTCTGCGAGCTGGGGGAGGAGATCTAATTGGTGAGCAGAGATCCAGGGCTGGGAGCTGTGCTGGGACTTGCTGTTGGCTTCTGTTTTCCCAGGAGGTTGTTGGGTGTCCCACACCCAGGGCTTTCTGCAGGTTCTGTGGTCAGCAGAGCTGGCCCTGGCTCTGCACGTGCATTCCTTGCTGGGAATGTCCTGGGAGCCACACGTGGAGGGATGGAGCAGAGAGGGAAGGCAGGGAACTCTCCAAGTTCACACCCACCCTTTGTAGAACGCAGCTCCCATCCCCTGTGTGATTGTTATTCCATCCCACACGGAGAAGGTCAGGCCCAGCCATGAGAGGGAGGCTGGGATTGAGATCTCAGCCGGGCCAAGGAGTGCCTGGAATCACAATGAGTGCCAGCAAGGGGGAGATGCCATCAATAAAACATCCTCTGTGACAAATTAAAGGGAGCAGCAACAGGTGCCACAAAGAGGTCGAATCGGGGAACCAAAATCTCATCCTCAGCTTTGGTCCTGATTATTTTTTTCCAGCCAATCTGATCACCCAAAGCATAGAAAGGTGGGAAACAAGACTGACTAGAGGTTTGAAAAGCTGCATCAAAATTCACTGCCAGCTCTACTCCAAGTGGCTTTGTTCCTTTTATGCATGGCAAGCCACTCCTTGGCTACATTAAGTCCACAGGGATAGAATTCCTGACACTGGAAGATGGCATGGAATGGGTATGATGTGACATAGGAGGTGTCAGGTTCGGGAGAGAGCTGCACGTGTCCTGGGATGGACTGGGACTTTGCAGTGAGGTACATCCCATAATGACTCACAGATGGGGGGAATGTCTGCAGCTCTCCAAGTGCTGGGAAAATGTCTCGTGTGCAGCTCCCCTCTCTGGGATGCTCTGCAGTCCATGTGGGTCCAGGTTAACCTAATTCTCTGAGGCAGTGATGGAAAACCCAAGGAAGATTTTGGGCAAATTTTCCAGGAAAGAGAGCAGAGTCTTGGACAGCTCCCGATGCTGAGTGGCATTGGACAATATGGATGGGCTTTCCTCGGGGTTTTGTGCTGTTCTGCCCTGGTCACCTCTGTGGTGGAGCTGGTGGCAGCTGTGACAGCAGTCAGCTCAGAAAGTCACCGTGTCCAGGCTGGACAAGCCCCTGAAGTCCAGCATGGAAGAGAAGGAGCGGGAATAGCAATGATTGCAGATGCAGGGCTGGACTCAGGATTCAGGCTGAAGGGCTTTGGGGTAATAGGAAATGCAGGGCTGGCTGTGACTTGTTTAACATTGGCAGCCTGGCTGGTATTTCCTGGCACACGTGCTTGCTGAAAGGTCAGTGCACAATCTCACAGCTTCCCTGCACGTTTTCCGTGGGGCTGCAGTGAGCAGTGGTGCTCACTCGCCCATGGCAAGCAGAGAAACCATTCATCAGCAGAAGTAGTTAAAACAAATACTCTGAGCTGCTTGGACTAAACACAGACAGCAGAGGTGGGTTCAAAGCTGCTGCTTCTGGTTTCGTACCTGGCTTGAAGTTGGATTTTCCTTGAGGGGTCAGCAGGCGATGGAATAAAGGTAACAACATCTCAGTGCTGGGAGTGTGTGTCCAGTGGGGGAAAAGAGGAGCAAAGAGGTGAAGAGGAGACTGGCAGAGACCTGAGAGAGGGAGAGGAGAGGAGAGGAGAGGAGAGGAGAGGAGAGAAAGATCCATCTGCTCACACTCCCTGGGTACTCTGGAGAGAAAAGTGGGCACTTTGATTCATGTGCCCAGCTGCTGGTGCCCACTTTAGAGGAGAAACGTCACTCTCCTGTCTCTGCCAGCAGGGCCAGCAGTGCTTTTGAGACTCCCAAGGTGACTTGAGCAGGGTAAACACAAAGTCTGTGTTTAGCTTGATAACTCCCATCCACCACAGAGGAGAGATGGATGGGAGCAAAGGGACAAGATGTCACAGATGGAAATTCCTTCTATTCCTTTATAAACTGGGTCCTGTAGCACAAATAGATGGTGTGACAGAGCACTGTGAGACGGAAAGGGAGAGAGCTGGAGAGCACTCAGCCAGTGGAGAGCAGTGGGAGGGCAGCTGGGCACCGTGTCCTGGCTGGATGGCTTGTCCCTGGCAGAGCCAGCTCTGTGTGTGATGCACATCCAGTCCAACACCCCGGCCTGGCTGCTGACCGTTCTCCCTGGCTGTGCTGCTGGCCTTCCCAACATCCCTGTGAGGCCAGACTTCCTTGCTCTGTGGATTTTTCAGCAGGTATGGGGAAGAGGGATCAGTCTGGGTTGAGCTCCTGTCAGTGAGGTGAGGAGCAGGCTCAGCCTGAGCAGAGATCAGCAGAAATCCTGGAGCTGGCTTTGCCGCACTGGGATAACTCAGCTGCCTCATGGAGAGAAGATGAGCTAAACCCCAGCTCTTGCCATGTCCTGCACAGCTGTGGGGTTTCAGGAGCTCAGTTTTGACCTTTCAAGTCCTATTAAAATTCACCTGGACCCTGCTGCAAACCTCATCCCAACAGCTCCCTCCAAGCAGGGTCACCCCTGAGCTCCCCAGCAGTGACCTAAGCAGCTCATCCTCCCCAGTGTGACCTGAGCTGGTGCCTGTGGCACCCTCAGCCCACCCTGTCACCCCAGCACTGGGACCCTACTGTGGCACTGAGCTGTGGCACTGAGCTGTGGCACTGGGACCCTGCCCTGGCACTGGGACATTGCCGTGGCACTGAGCTGTGCTGGTTAAAGCCTCAGCCAGGCAGCAGGGCCGAGTCGGCTCAGGCTGGGATTAATTAGGAGCAGCAGAGCTCTGTAACCCCTGGGTGGCTGACGTGAGTCGGGCAGAGCTGAGCTGAGCTGAGCTGAGCTGAGCTGAGCTGAGCTGAGCTGAGAGAGGCACTGTGGGAGCAGGACCCAAGCGTGCGAGTTATTCCTCCCAGATATCCACCAGTGTGATCCCCTCTGCCTGACAAGGTGCTGGGGAAGGCTCTTCCCGAGATGCCTCCCTGCTTCCCACGGCTGCAGACAGCACAGATCTGCCAAAATCGGTGTCAGAAACTTCTCCTGAGCTTTGTGCTGCCCGTGGGGCTGGGCACTGCTCCCAGGAGCTGAGCCATCCCTAATTCCTCTCTGTCTGAAAGGGGCATCGCTGCTTGCTCATCTCAGGCAGCTCAGAGTGAGGTTTTCATTCAAAACTTCCTCCAAGTGAAGATTACAAATGGCCACATAATGAAGAACATGAGGGAAAAAAGCACTGCCGAGATTTTTTTCCCCTTGATTTTGACCTACCAGCCTCCGAGTTTTGAAATGTTATCAAAACACTGAAATTTGAGAAAAATTACATCAGATGAAGACTTCAGTAAAATGTTTGAATCCACGCTGATTTCCCAAAATTATTCTTTTCAAAGTGGGGTAGAAAAGAAACATCAGGAAAAAAAAAATCAAAGCCTCTGATATTTGAGAAGTGAAACATTTCCCCTAATCAGTTTGGAGCAACCTATTTAAAAGCCTGCTAGATTCCCATTAAAAAACCACACTCAGATCTTAAAATACATCACTGAAAAATAATAATTCATTTAATTCTGGGTCAAAGAAATGTCTCAGAAAACACAGAGGCAAAGTGGTTTATTAGGGGAAAAAACAGGAGTCCAGCTCCATGGGTCTGCCTCTGGAATCACCTTTTTACCTCAGCTTGGAGCATCCCTGGCTCCTGCCGTGCCAGTGAGGTGACACAGCCCCGGGTGAGCTGAAACGGGAGCTTTGATTTACGGAAATAGCTTCAAATCAATTGTTCTGCTCCTCAACTAATTCCTGATTGCGGCTCAGGGAGGCCCGGAATCCGTGATGAATTCCAGTAATCACATTGCAGCTGCCAGCGGCACCCACGGTGACACTGGACACCAAATATCAGCTCCCATTTAATGTTCCCGGAGCCTGGAACGCCTCCTTGGTGGCCAAAAACACATCCCCTGCTCCCGGGCACGCAGAGCCGGAGCCGTTCCCGCAGCACTTCGGAAGAGAAGATCAATTTCCAAGGGATGTTGTATCCTGGGAAGCAGCCAAGAGAACTTCTTCTAACGGAGATTGTGCTTGACACTCATAATGAAACAAAATTCAGATCTCTGCAATAGATTTCCAAACTGTGAGTCTTCCCAAAAAAAAAATTCTTCGCTTTTCCCACAAGGCTCTACAAATTCAATCTGCATAAGTTCCAAAATAAGTGTATTTTCTACCTTAAACTAATACTTGGCAGCAACTTCCAATTGGCTCATTTAATTAAGTTGGTGTGCAGATCCCATTTTAATGTATTTAGTGCCGCTAAAATGACAGGCATGCTGATCAAGGGGATTGTAGTTTATTATTTTTATGTTTTCTTTTAAATTTAGGCTCCAATTTCTTCTCCTCCTCGCAGTGTTTGCTCCTCCAAGCTCACATCTTCGGGATGTGACACAGCAGAGCACCCAAAACCAGCCCTGAGGAGAGAAGGGAGCAGGGCATGAAATGAGGGAGTGAAATGGATGCAAATTAACCAGGGCACCAACCACAAGGATCTGCTGGAAGGAGGAGGAGTGACATGGGATGACAGCTCCTTAATTACAGAACCATGGAATCGCAGGATGGGTTGGGATGGAAGGGAATTTGAAGCTCATCTCATTCCATTCCCTTTCCACGGGCAGGGACACCTTGCCCTATCCCAGGTTGCTCCAAGCCCCATCCAACTTGGCCTTGGACACTTCCAGGGATCCACAGCTTCTCTGGACACTCCCATGAACCTCCTCTGGTTCCCAGAAAGAAACACAAGGATTTGGTGGCTTTTGGCACAGTTTTGAGAGCATTGGTGACAAGTGAGACAGCTCCCCAGGGCTGGGGGCAGGCAGGAGGCTTTTCCCAAAGGAAAGGAGGGATTTCAATCCATTCTGTGTTCACGTGGGTCTGCCTGGCACACCCCATGTGCGCAGAATTGTACAACTTGTTTGTTTCTAAGCAAGTTTGAAAAAGGGCTGAAGAGATGTGAAATTCCCACATGTTTGGTGGAAACAGGCAGCAGGGAAAGGAAAAGGTGGAGGAAAAAGAGTCTTTGGAGTGAAGCCCCATTATTAGACCCTGGGACATCTGCACAGGGGAGCCACATAAACCCAGGCTCATCGCTTCTCCTGCACCTCAAGTGATTTTTCTGTGTCTTTGCCTTTCCTGAGGCTCCTCCAGCCTTCCCAGTTGCCCTGAGTGGTCCCACCTCATTGAGCTGGGCAGTGCTGGCTGCTGACAGAACAAGGAACAGCCAAAAGACAGAGCTGTCCCTGGGCAGACAGGGGAGAAGGGGCTGGGCTGGGCAGATTTTACAGCTCAGGCACTGCTTAAACCCTCAGCAGTTGGGAGAAATCTCCTGAGTGACCCCGCAGCCACTGGCTCCATGTGCTCCGAGGGCATGGAATGGCAGATGGATTGCTCAGAGTGGTCCTGAGTGCCTGAGATGGCTGTGATGGTCCCGTTGTAACTCATCGTGCTGAGCTCCTCCCTAGAAGTGGCTAAACAGGGTTGTTGTGAGTAATTGCAGTTGTGGGTAATTGGGGAGAGAATTCCACGGCAGCCTCTGGCTGCCAGCTCCGGGATCTGCTGATGGAGCTGCTCCTGCCTCCAGCGACCCTGGTGTGATCCCACAAATACAGAGGTACTTTGATAAAAATGGGTCCTATCTGAGAGGAGAAATAGATGTGTTGTGTTACCAGTTCTTTTTCTCATACCTTGTGTTGGAGCATCTTTTGATTTTCTTGTGATTACCTGAAACAATTTTCAGTTATTTTCCCCTATCTTTAGTCCATTTGCTTCAATCCTCTGTCCTTACACAGAGGAGATTTTTTTTTTTCCCTTTCTTTGCTTTAAGCCTTGAAGTTAATTCCTCCCTCTCTCTCCCTGCGAGGATTTTCTCCATGAAGCTTTTGTGGACGTGACAATTTCATCTTTTCCAAGCACCACTTTGACATCACCTGAACCACAAAACTCTCAGCTGCCCTTGCCAGTCCTGCTCTCCCTCAAATCCTGCCCAAGGTAGCAAATTACCCATGGCCCAGAAAGCCACAAAGACTTAGGACTGGGCTCAAATCATGTCTCTGCTTGATGGATCCTTCCCTAAATCCCCGAAAATGTCGTGCTCATGGCTGGCAGAACGGAAGGGATCTCACGGTTTATATTCTGCTTTCATTTGCAAGTGGCTTATAAAAGATTAATAAATGATTAATAGGCATTAAAGACACGAGGAGCATAATTTAGCAGGTGATTATAAGCATGTCAGGAAGAAGGTATTACAGAATATTATAAGCAACCTATTGACTGTTTGGGCTTTACAGTAATCTGGAAGCATTGATTAGTCACTCATTAAAACACTCATTAATAATTTCCAAACATTCTATCTCCTGTTTTTGTGAACACTTGACAGAAAACGCAACCAGAAATGGTACATGTGAAAATAGTGCATTTTTTTCCACAGTCAGCCCTAGGAGATTTTAGAGCCAGAGGTGCCAAAATTCAGCCCTGATCGTGCCAGGAGAGCCCTCCCTGCTCTCCAGGACAGCAGGAAGTTCCACCAGGGCAGAATCAGGATCCCCACGGAGCTGCTGCTGGATCCACCTGGACAGCAGGAGGTGAATCCCAGTCTGGTTTGCACACTCCAGAGCATTTTTATACTGAGAATAAACAAGTGAGAAAGAAGATTTTTTGTTTCCTTCAGCCCGTGATTGTAATCTTGCCCAGCTCTTGAGCTGTGAGCCGAGCCAGTGCTACCTGTGAACCCACAGAGACAGAGGAGACATTTCCCAGGAGCAGCTTCCCCATCCCTGGCCCATCTTAGTGTAAAGTTTATCCACTGGAGTTATTCGAGAGCAGTCAGGAGCTGCTTTTAATGAATCCCCCTGACTCACAGGTTTTTTCCCACAAAGTCCATTTTAAAAACTGGACTTGGTCATTTCAGATGCTTTTTTTTTTTTTCCTCTCTTGCTCTGAGTTTGCATTTCTTTCCTAAAAAAGAGGGAAACACAAACCCAGAAGTGAATGGTTTCTTTTCTTTCCCTTAGGGAACAAGTCCAAAACACGCAGGATTTGAGTGACAATCTCTCTCTGATGCTCTCACAGCCCTTGTGTGGGCTCTGTTCCCTCTGGACCTGCTCTCACCCTGGACCCTGTTTTTCATTCCCCATTCTGTTTAAGGCAGAGGCTGCTGAGACCTCGTGGTGCTGCCTTCCCTCACCTCCCTAAGGAGCACATTGGGGACATAAAGTCTGTTCCCATTCCAGTCTGGGGTGACAGGCAAGGGGACACAAGGAGGGCTCTGTGGGACACAGCCATCCCCAGGATCTGCTCCCTGGGATAAGCCTTTGGCACTGGCAGTGTTTTCCCTGAGCTGCAGCAGCAGGGATTTTTGAGGAGGGATGAGGAGGAAGAGAACTGGGGCTTCACGGATTTGTGCAGAGGATTAGCACAGGAGAAACTTTTTTCCCCGTGGTCTCTCCTGGCCCCTCGACTGAAGGAAACCTGGCAGCCACGTGCTCTCCTTCCAGGCTGCATTTTGAGTGCTTTTCTCTGTTTGGGCTTGCGTGGGCCAATTACCAGCTCCATCCCCACGGAATGCTGCCCCTTTACAGTTCTCACTTAATCGATTTGGATGAAATCTCCCTGAAAATCCTGTCTCTTTTTTTTCCCCCTAATGCAGCCTGCTCTAATACCTCACCAATCCTCCTTCAGATCCCTGCGTAGCCCATTAGTGTGTTTGCACTGTAAAATTTCCTTCCTTGCCCAGAATGCAGGAGAAATAATTTCACGGTGTTTTTCCAGCTCTGAATATTGACAGAGATGCTGCTGAAAGGGGCTCTCTGTTCCTGCTTGTACCTCTTCACACTTGAGCTCACACTCTTGTTATTCAGCACTTAACAGCTCCCCCCCTTCCCTGGATGGGTGCTAATTGGCTAAAATTAAGCGCAGAGAGATGAAATATCCTTCACACCCCATATTCATGCCCCCAACCCAACTTCTCGACCTGCTGGTGGTTCAATTAATCCAGTTCAACACTCTAAATGGCTCCACATCACTCCTGACCCCCCTCTGCAGGTTTCCAGGCTCTCAGAGAGATTCTTTAGCAGCTCCCTGGCGTTTTTTGTTTATTTAGTATTTGCTGAATGCTGCCACTTCCTGCAGGTCTAGGGGTGAAGTGGTTTGATCCTTGCTGCTCTGTGCTGGATGCTCCTGTTCAGGGCTGGCTTGGCTGTTCTGTTTGGAGGTCAACCCCCATCCTCCTGCTGTTTCCAGGACATTCTCTCTCAGGAAACCTGGTCAGAAGCACAACCCAAATTTGAAGCCTCTCCTGTGATTTCCTGGCTCTTCTCAGCAGGTCCTGCAAGTGCTTCAGGGACATGCAGGGATGTGGCTGGAGCTGAGCTGCTGGTCTGGCCAGTGTGGCTGGAAAAGCTCCAGGGAACATCACAAAAAATAAAATCTTCCTGGCTCTTGATTCTCCAAACCTGGTGGGGATTTTGGGGTTTGTTGCCACCTCTTTGGCTCATACCTGATTTCCCTTTGCAGCCCTTACCCCCCAGCTTTCCCTGTGATGTTTTTGCAGGTGAACTCTTCTGAGTGAGCTCTGCATCTCAATTTCTGCCTCTCCCACAGAAGGCCTGTAAGGAAATAATCTGTGTGCAAAATGTGATCATGAGGGAAGGCAGTGTTAGCTGCACTGAGGGATCTTTACTGAGGGCAGTAAAGAACCAGAACCAAAGATGATTTCTTGTCCTGACCCAGATTCCTCTGGGAACCATGTGCACACCCCACAGATTTTCAGTTCCCAACATTAAACAGGCTAAAGAGCAGTGAGGACGTGTCCACTGCAGAGGATCAGCCACGGATCAGCCATGCCCTGTATTTAGAGTCAGCCTGGGGACAAACACCACCCAGCATCCTGCACAGCTCCGTGCTGTCCCCACACCATCAGAACTCTTCTGAGGGATAGGAATCTTCCTCTGGTGCCCAAATATAACAGGGGAGCTCCGTGGGAGCGTGCCCCAGTTCTCTGCACAGCCCAGCTTGCTTCAGGCTCAGCTGGAAGCAGATCTCACCCAGCAGGGAGGCCCATTCCTCACGGAGATGATGGCACTGGCAGCCACGCCACCGAGTGCTCCCTCTCTCATATTTCACTCCTTTTGTTGGCCTGGCCTGCACTGGGAAGAGTTCCTCTCTAAGCCATGCTGCTGGGAAGCCTTTTTTTTGCCTCTGTTGTGCAGTCAATAATCTATTGAAATCAGAACTATCCATTTGCCTTGTTCCTATCAGTCTAACTCCGTGCTGTTATTGAATCTGTCGAGCTCGCTTGCTGCTTTTGATCTTTGTTGCCGCAGCATGTGACTGTCACACAAATATATATGGAGGACGTGGTCTCCTTGGTTTGGGAGATTTATCTCTCTCTGTTGGGCTGGTCAGTTGAGTAGGGGAAGAAAAAAGACGGCAGCGAGGAGAGAGACAGATGGTGTGAGATCCAGAGAAACTGGAAAGGCAGCTCGGGGATTGATAGGGGAAGAAAAGAGGAGGAGTGAGGGAGGGAAGCAGCTGGAGAAAAGCCTCTGAGGACTGAAGGGGTTGGAGAGGCAGAAGGGCTGATAGAACGCCCTGCTCAGGGCTGGACACAGCACGGTGCTGAGGAGGGCCTTGCCCTACCATGAAGAGCTCGTTTAGAGGAAGGAGGAAAAGAGGAATTTCAGATGCCATCAGACATGTCTGAGGGGGCTCCTAATGAGATCACACGGGGTCAGAGAAAGTGCGAGTGGTTTTAAGGCAGCAGCTCCTCCCTGGGAAGCTGTTTAATCAAAAATATTGTATCTTGTCAGGAGCCAATGAAGCAAAGTTAAAATAGGCCTGTTATTATGTAAATCCCTCACCAGCCTGCTGGGAGAAGACAGGCCCGAGCTGGGCCGGGCCCAGGCTGCCGCCGTGCTCCCTGACAAACACAAGGCGCTGTCACCAGCCCAGAGCAGCCCCTCGCTGCTGCACATCCTCCCCGCAGCACTGATCCCTCACCTTGAAAAAAACGAGGCCAGTCACCACAGGAAAAGTTATCAGGTTTATTAAAATAACAGCTGGGAACAACGATTTCAGGATAAGCCCAAACCCTACCGGCAAAGCAGAGCTCCCAATGGTAGACACAACACCAGCTGCTCTCTGGGTGACCAACACCACAGCAAGACCCCACCCCTCCCTCGGAGAGCCCTTTTATACCCTCCAATGGGATCAGAAATGCACCAATCAGGATGCTCACTTTTAAAGGGTTTTGATTGGTCAGTTTCATTCGGCGAACTCGACGCGCGATTGGTCGCTGTTCTCATCCAGTCCTGTCTGCTCTCCCTGAGGTGAGGTAATGTGTGGAGGCAGATAAACTTGCTAGGGCTTGCCTTGGAGAGAGGTCCCTGCAGTGAGCTGTGATAAGCTTATCTCAGCCTGCCCCTGGAGAGACACCCTTGGGAGAAACAGACCTTGTGGTTATGGTGAGTTCCCATCATGCTTTTGGGGCCCTATGAAGATTCTTTGTAACCTATTGGCTACCCTTTGATACTGATGCCAGAATGATTTTTGCCTTTTCTTTTATACCCCTCTTACATACTCTTTTATAGTTTGATGTATTCTCAGTGCTTTTAGCCCCACACTTGTAACTCCCCAAGGCTGAGAACTCAGCTCAGCCCCACGGCACCGTTAAACCAGGAGAGCAAACATCCTGGGAGCCCCAGACACCAAGGGCCTCTCCAGAACACATTTTGGAACCTCAGCCAGGCCCAGCCAGGGGGAAGGTTCCTCACAACGAGGGCTTCACTCCAGCCTCTCACTGGGGGATCTTTGATAGCTGTGCTAATTAGCAAGGCCTAGAATTGTGTGTATTTGGGTGTGTGGGGGCAGTGTGTGCATTTTGGGGCATTTCACTGGGACCAAGTGTTGCACTCAAGGATCCTGAAATAAATCCCGAGGTAAAAGCCCCTTTTCCCCATAAACTGTGTTTTGTTTTTAATTTTAAGACCAGGGAAAGGCAAAAATACCACCCCTGCTTTTCCCATATAAACTCCTGCATCTACCTCAGCTAGAGGAAGCTTTGTCCCTGGCCTCCCTTTCACAGGGTGCTGGACAATAAAGCTGCCCCTTGTGGAATTCCCACACGAGGCTTCTGTCTCTCTCTTTCCATGAGTTGGCTGGGGCTACCTCTCAAGGCAGAGCTGAAATCAAGAGCTGAAATCACTGCAAGAGCTGAATGCCTGCTGCCACAGGCTGTTCCCTTGCTGAGGTTCCCCGGGTGGCCAGAGGATTGCTGAAGGCCCCCACAAAGCTCTCCCTTGCAGGACCTCTCTCTGGGAGAGCCACGGCATCCAGGGCCTGAGCAACAGAGACCATTGTAGTGAGCTGGGATAGCTGCTGATGTGAGTCGACAGCAAGGAGGCAGGAAGGGTCTTTGTTTGGGGTAAACAGGGATGTTTGTTCTAGTTGTGTACAGGAGGTGTCCAGGGACAAAGACAAACCTCATGGGAAGGGTCCAGGTTTAAGTACGGGGGTGATAGGGGCAGAGAGAGCATCAGGGACCAATGGTATGGGGGCAGGGGGCAGTGCACAGGTGGGGTTAGGGTATGGGAGCCAGTGGGGAAATAGGGGGGTGACCGAGGAGCAGGGGGCTGTGAGGGGAGTAGGAACACTCTGGAACAGGGACAAGGGGGCTAATGGGGCTGACTGAGGGAGCAGGACAGGGATATATTAACATAACAGAGCAGGGTATCCCTGGGAGAAGCCTTTCCCTGTGACCCTAACCTGGGGATGCTCCTAGGGTCCCCTCCTCCCAGGGGGGCTCCCACAATCCATGATGTAATCCCCTTTCGTCAGATGTTTCCTTCTGCTACCCGCCCTTACCACAGCCCCATCCTGTGCTGGCATTGAAACATCACACCCATACATCACAGTGTGCTGGCTCAAAACACCCTATAATCAACACACAATTAACCAACCAACAACAACCAACAGAACCCAGCCCCCAAAGAGCAAGATAACCACATCTCTCCCAGCGTAAACACCAAACAATTACAAGTTACCAGATTGACTGAACTTGTCTATAACCATCTGGGCACCTCCAGCCCCTCGGCAGGCAGGCACTGAAGGGCCTTTTTGTCTCCCCCAAAGCCAGCCCTGCTTGGCCCTGTGGGGTCTCTGAGGGAAGGATGCCCTCCCAGCCCTGGTGTTGGTGAGAGGGAAGTTCTGCTAAGCCACCTCCTGCCATCTCGGGGGTTTGTCCTGCCGTGGTGCCAGCAGCCCTGTTCTGCAGGCAGGGCTTGAACCCGGAGGTTTATATCCCATAGGAAAAGCTCAGCTTCTGGATTATTGCTACTCCCTCACCTCTCAGCATCTTTTGCTTCTGACATGCTCTTACACTTCTTTTCTTCCTTGATTTCAGGAAAATACTCACAAGTAGGTTTCCCTTTCCAAATCACTGAAGACTTGTTAGGTAATCTGTGGGTCAGGGTTTTTTTTAGGTTTAAGCTTTTTTTAGTCTGTCACTTCTCAGGCCCTGCCGTCCTATGGAAAAGCAGCACGAACGCAATTAGCAGCCACATCTCAGCCTTTGTCACCTGTGCTGAGTCTCCGTGCTTGGCTGAGCTGCTGAGATAAGGTGTTGGCAGCTCAGGTGGTGAGATTCAGCCTCTAAGAAATCTCAGCACAGAGCATCCACAGCAGGGATGAGAGACAGCAGCAGGAGCAGGATGGAAATGACAGGGCAACCCAGGCAGCCTGAGCTGCAGTGCTTTTTATCCAATCCCAGATTCCAAAACCATTCTCACAGCAGAATTTCCAGACTGCTCCAGATCCTTTTACAACCCCTGTAAAAGACAGAGCTCCAGTCCTGGTGGCTTTTATCAGACCAGTTTGGGGAGAGAGTACCAAAATTTTCTCAGCAGATGCCAAAAGCCTCCTAATAAAAATCCACATCCAGAACTTATCCAGCTGAGATCCCAGTGCTCCAGGCAGAGGTTTCACACCAGGTCCTGTCCTGAGGTTGCTCCCATGCAGAGCAGAGAGTGGATTTTGCCTCTGCCAGCAAGAAATGGGTTAACCCAGGCAGCAGGTTCTGAGCAGCTGGGAAGGATCAAGGAAAAGCTCTTTAGTAGAGGGCAGTTCGAGAAGGAAGCTGAGAAGCCTTTTTTTTGCAAAGGATATAGCTTTGGGAAGTCTAGGAAATTAGGCAGGACAGGTTTCCAGAAACAAATTCTCAGCAGGGAGCAAACTGAACTAGTTTCTGAGGCGATGCCAATGCCAGAGTGAGCAGAGGAGCTAAACTTGCATACAAATTCTGTGCGTGCCTTTCATTCCCTATCCGTGTCTCTCCCCCTGCCTGCCAATCGCGCTCCCAGTTAATAACTTGATCTGTGAGATGAGTGGTAGGAGGGCGGGAGCAGGACACTGAGCTGGCAGAAAAGATCTCCATCATCTTCAACAGAGCCTTGGAGGACTTGGGAGCCAGAAGATGATCAGAATGGATCTGGGGATTGCAGAGGGGAAAAGTTGAGCTGTGCTGTGGCTGCAGAGGAAGGCTGAGGGCACTGCAGGTACAGGGTCACTGTGCTCCCTTCCTCTGTGACACAGCTGGGACACTGCACTCCCACTGCACACCTCCTCAGGAGATGGGCACTGACAAACCTGGGGAGTTCAGAGACATTACTGGAGCTACAGCGAGTTCAAAGGGTCTGATTAATGAGGAGAGATTGGAGACGTCTAATTATGTACAGCTTGGCAAAGCAACAACTACGAGGGACAGGATAAGTGTCTGCATATTGAGAGAGAATAAATACCACAGATGGGTAATATTAATGTGCAGGGACTCGAGGGAAAGCCTTAATAAGGGGAGAAGTCTCTGTGGCTATCAGGAAATATTCTTACATCTGGTGCATTAGGCAGCAGGGTGGTTTGCTATGGAGAGGGGTGAAATCAGCTGGGAATTGTAGATGTGGGGAAGCTGCAGCAGTGGGAAGTGTAACGAGGAAAACCATCCTGTGGTGGGCTGCAGGAGAACAAGGGGTGTGCATGTTCTCCTCCATTAATGTGCCAGTGTGATTCTTCTGCCATTTAGGTTCAATTTCAGTAACACATCCGTGTGACAGGGGACTTGGCTTCGTGTCAGATTTCTGCTGGATGTCAAGCAATTCCATGGATTTATGCCAGTCAAATATTTTTGTTCCTGTTCCTTCAACTTTCCCCCCTCCAATCCCCGAGTGGATCCATCATTAAAATCTCTCTGTGTTCTCCCAAGCTGGGAAGTTCAATGGAAGCCCAGACTTTGACGTAGTGACACAGTTTAATGAATCCCAGTACTGGAAATAGCTCAGGCTGTTCTCCAAAGGGATGGAAAAGCCTTCAAAGGGGACTCACATTACCCTGGGGCCTCGGGCCCCTGGCCCAGCCACACGTAATTGCAGCCACTTTGAGAGCATGGCCAGAGTGTGGTGATGTGGGGCCATCAGGAGTGCCAGGCCCTCTCTCTGCTGAGCCCTGAGATCCCTTAACAGCCTCTGTTATTCCCCTAAATACCCCTGGGAATATTTCCTGCTGCAGCACTTTGTGCCCTTAAAGGTAGGAGCCTCAGCTCCTATGAGGCTAAGGTGGCATCTGTCACACTTAAGAGGGGAAATAAAATAAAATAATACAATGATAACACAGTAACATAATAAAAAATAAACCAAAAATAAAACAATAAAATGATAGCATAATAACATAATATTAGCAATAAAACGATAACATAATAACATAATAATGAAATAATATATAATATAAAAACAATAGAACTAATAAAATAAAAATAATAAAAATAAAATAAAATAAGACTAAGAATAAAAAATAATAAAATAATTTTTAAAAATAATAAAGGGGCAACCCTGTGGTGTCTTTCCAGCTCTCTGAAAGACAGCTTGGCAGCTGGAAGTGTGGAAAACAGCCATGTGAGAGGCACGCGCTCCACGGAGCAGAGCAGGGCTGCACACCAGAATTAGCACCAGCTGCTACCAAAGGCTCTGAACTCCAGGCTTTCATCTGCTTTGCATGGGAATTGGCAGCAGTAAATTCGGGTTTCCAGCCCTCAGCCGCAGTGCGAGGAGGCTGTGGCACGTTTTAAATTAATGGAGGGGTGGTGTGGAGGGGGGGGGGATCAAATTAGGGCTTTATCAGCATAAAAGAACTTGAAATACAAAGTTAAATTCAAAGACTAAGGGGCTGATTCTAATTCATCAAATATCCCCACTGCTCAGAGTCCCTAATGAAAACATGTGTAACAAGCCTGCAGGGTTAATTTTACAGGGGAAAAAAAATTCCAATAAAGCTCCATGAGATTTTCACGTTAAATTAATGTAACGGATGCTTAAAAGCCTTTCTAATTAGGCATTGTTATTAACAGGAATGTCAGGTGAATGAAATCAACCCCTGAGCTGACATTTCACTCCCATGAACTTCCAAGTTGGTGTTTAATCCCTTGCACATGGCAGCTGCATCACAATGGGGCCGTGGCTTTTCCAGACATGTTCATGAGCCACTCCAGTGTTTCCTGAGTGAGGATTTTGCCAACCCCACCCTCCCTGCCACGAAGCATTCGCTGCTCTGTCAACCTGCTGGAAGGAAAATGGTGTAAATAAAGCAACTGAGAGAAAAAGAGGGAGGAAAAAAATCCAAACAGGGAGAGAAGTGGTGACTTTGGGAGCTGAGATGAGCAGCTGTGTGATTCTTTTTCTGGAGACGTGTCCTCGAGGGACTGCCACAAGACGTCAGCTGTGCTGCCTTGTGGTGGGTGGAATCTGTCTGGCTTCAGCTGGATGTGTCTTCCAGAGGAAATGGGATCGCAGCTAAACGCAGCTCAGCACATTCCACGGGAGCTGGAGGCTCTCTCAGAGCAGCACTCGCCCCACACGGGTGTCACGGGTGAAATCGCCACTCTCCTGTGCCACTGCAGCAGCTGGAGTGGTGAATCTGTCACCTGCAAATCATTCAGGTGTGGGAAGTCCTGTGTGCTTCAATGCAGGGTCCAGAGATTAGATTCCAATTAGATTGGGAGAGGAAAGGATTAGGATGAAGGGAAGAAGGGCGCTTTTATTTCATTAGGAAGGGAAGCTGTGGCAAACAACTCACCTCAAATCCTCCCTCCTGCCTGGTGTCAGCAGTGGAACCAGGAGTCTGCCAGGCTCTGCCAGTCCCTGACCTCGTGCCTGGTTCCCAAGGTTGTTCCTCCTCTCAGCTCTCTGCATGTGCAGTCAGGGAGTGCCTGGAGGTGAGTTCAGGCCCGTGGGACACTGCCCCACACCTCCCTGCTCGAGCAGCCAGGTGGGCACAAGGCTCACACAGAGCCCTCCCTGCCCGTTCTAGCAGCGGGTGAGGATTCCTGAGCGGGTTTTTGTCTCTCTCTCTCTTTCTGTGAGAGGGCCCAGCAGCTCCCATCACTCTGTCTCTGTGCTTGTGCCCTTCTGTTGTGATATGAAGTTATGAAGTGACGCAGAGGTGCAAAGCAGGAACTTTATTGACAAAAACACCAGCCTTTTAATGTTGTTAGTCATTTATTAGTTCACAGTTCTAAGGTGCAGCAAATTTAGATTGACTAACCACTATATCCCACAGTGTGGGTACGAGGGATTCACACAGTTTACTTTACTTCTATTTTAGCTGAGTCACTCTCCCATAGCCCTTTTCTACTTAGTTTAAGTAACAGGCCACAGTTATGATTCTACCAGGCCTTTCCTTGCCAGAGCTTTACTTGTACATGACACCCTTCCTCCAGCTCTTCCCACGGAGTGGCTGCACAGGTGATGCTTTGCTCAACTCTCTTTGGTCTTGGCAATCTCTGCCTGCAGCCACAGGAATCCTTGGGATTTCGCTGCCTTTCTCACATTCCTATTTCTGCAGCCTGCTCACAGTGGTCAGCTTCTTCTTGTCTCTCTTCATCACTGTTTCATCACCACCAGAACCATCCCAATGCTTCTGCTCTGATTCACTTGTGGCCCTTACCCTTTGGAGATGTTTCCGCATCTCCCATCTGCATGTCACACAAACCTTTCTTTCCCCCCACAGCACTTGCTTGGAGCTAAACATTCTCTGAAGTAAAAATAACAGTTGTTTCCGCTCAGTGTTTGTGCCTTAATTTCTCTCCTCGTCAGAATCCTTTTAATTAATGCCTATAGGAATTTAATCTGTCTACCTTGTTGATACCTCTGGCTGTCAGGTGCTGAAAGAAACGTTCAGAATCTTATCGGTGCACAAACATGCATTTCAGCTGCTCTTTGCTTCTGTGTTTGCCTAATGGCTTCTTTTAAGATTTCAGCCCTTATTTCTTATCTCTTTCCATAGCCAGCTCCTTGGCAAATTAAGGAATGCTGGGACAGGCCACTTCAATTTCCTTTGGCTTGAGTTATGGATAAATTAAGCTGGCTGAAGAACACACCTTGCTCCTGGAGCCTCTTCCTTCTGATTCCCAGAGGAGCTGCTCATCCATGGGTCAGCTCTCACACCAAGCTGAGTGGTCACCAGAGGATTCCTGCTATTCCTGCAGGAATATCTGCATTTTCCCAGGGTGCTGGTGCCCAGCAGGAGGAGCAGAGCTGCGGTGGGAGGATGCTGTTGTTCCACAGGTGTTGGAAAAGGAGAGAACTTGGACATGAATTACTGGTTTGTTCCTGGGCAAAGCTGGAACAGGTTGGCAGGGAGAGGAGGGAGGCACAAAAGCCTAATGAATTTTCCAGAGGAAGGAGGTGGATAAATCTGCCCTCACAGAGGAGTCTGACAGGAAAACTCCATCTCACCTGTTTATCTCTCACTGTCTCCCTCTCCCATCCCCCTTTTCCTGCCCTGTGCACACCTCAGGGTCCCTTTGCACCTCTTTGCAGTCCCTTCCACCCTGCTGACCCCATCACATCACTTCTTCTCCCCTCTGCCAGTCTCCTTTCAGCTCATCTCCAGGGACCTGCCGAGCCTGAAAGAGGAGCATGGAAATGCCAGTGCTGGATGATTTGGCTCAGGACTTTACCACACTGGGTGCCTTTAGAACAGCATCCCCATCCATGTGCACTCCTCCCACAGGGAGCCAGCTGAGATCCAGGGACTCCTGAGCTAGTTTTGGCTTGTCCTGATGCTCTGGGAAGGTGGGCTGGCTAAGAGGAATGTAAATGCATGTTCCAGCTCTGTCTGCAGGTACACACTGATTTACACCAGCTGACGACGTGGCCTGTGACTCCCACATCTTCACTGAGCCATTAGCAGTGGAAAAGGCCTATTAATTTGGATATACTCCCCTTGGGGCACAAAGGCAGAAGAATTCCCTGCCTAGTCCTGTCTACTTATTTTCTCATTTCATTTTTTGATGAGGTCTGCATGAGGAAACTCTCCTCAGAGCCAGCTGCCTGCTTGCTATGCACGAGGTATTGCATTGCTCACAATCCGAGTGCTCTCCTCACTGAAGGCCTCACACCTAATAAAGTTCATGGCCATTCTTAAACAGAGCTTTGGAATAAGATACTGCTGCGTGCTGGGTCTAAAGGAAATTCAAGGCAAACATTTTACAGATCATCAACACTGAAAACCTCCCCTGAGTAAGAAATAGTATTAGTTCCCCAAGTGGCTTCCTGTTCATGACTAACCATGGGTACATTGTTAAATCTCGTTCTGGCAGAGTTTTCCAGCTGGAGAGATGGGAAGATTTCTGCTCCCAGCTCCAAAGAGCTGTCAGGAAAGCAAAAAATGGGGTGCACTCAGCTGCATCCAGCGAGGGGCACAGCCCACGTGTGCTGAGCTTGGGCCATGCTGTCCCTGCTGCCAGCGGTGCTGCTCACAGCTGCTGCATCTCCTGCGCAGGTGAGAAGCTCAGAGAGAGGGGAAATGGCTCCTGGGAGGTCAGCCAGAGATCCACACACCACAGGGAAGAGGCTGAGCCCTGTGTACTCCCTCAGAATCAGCGGAGTCTGCTCCAGCCAGGCTGCTCCTTCCCGTGGAAGCTCTGACCTGTGGCCAAGGGGCACCTGGTATTTTTAGAGCAGAGGAACATGCAAGCAAAGGGGACAGACAATAAGTGACCTCAGCTTTCATTCACCTGCAGCCTGATGCTCTTATTCCCAATGCAAAGGTTTGTGTGCTCCAAAGCAGACCTAATAAAAACTCACCCCGCTTTGTCTGAGCCTTGCCCAGAGAGGCTCTCAGCCCTGGCTGCTCCCTGTGCTACAGAGAAAAGTGAGTCCATTAGCACAGGGAACAGCTCACAGGCTGCCAGGTAACCTCTGCAGCAGGGCAGGAGTGCAGCTGAGTCCATTTCCTAAGGCTTTGATCCAGTTTTGGAGTCTTGGGGTTTTCTCGGAGCTGAGGAATGATGTTGCATTGCCCTGCAAGGACTCTGGCATGGACTGAGAGAGCAGCCTGAGCAGGGCTGCAGCCACAGCAGTGCCTTTCCTGGTGTTTGGGACATTATTTGCACATCTGCATGCTTTGAAGAGGCTCAGCATGTGACAATGTCCCTCACAGGGGCCATATTTTGCTTTTAGGTGTTGCTGAGCAAGGTGAGAGAGGCACAGATCCAAGGGAAACCTCAGCCTGGCAAAGCTCAGGATGAAATTCAGGGCTGCTCACTGCACTCCATGTTTTCCAAGGGACCTTTTCAATCTGTCTAGCTCTCTCAAAATGATTTTGACAAATTGGAGAAATGGTTTGGAAGAAATTAGATGCAATTTAATAGAGATAAGTACAGGATTTTCCATCTAGGCAGGCATAATGAACTGTTCTCATGCAGGAGGCAGAAAGACAATCCTGAAGGAAAGTCTGGGGCTCTTCTTTTGATCAGGGAATGGATGAGAGATGCCAAGTTGCTGTGAAAAATGACCAACGGGAGAGTGTAGACAGAAGTACCCCCAGCAGGACACATAAAATGGAGTTCCTGCTTTGCCCAGTGCTACGGAGAGCTCAGCTGGGTGCTGGATCCAGTTTTGGGCACAACTCATCCAGAAAGTTGCAAAGCATTGGGAGAGAGTCCAGAGCAAGGAAGACTGGTTGAAGATTGGCAGGCATGGGCTGAAGAGAAAAATTGAGTAAACTGGGATGGTCTAGTCCAAAGAAGAGGAATTCAAGCACGACTGGAATAGTTCTGAAATACAAAAGAGGCTGATGCAAAAAGAATGGGAAGGATCACTTTTCCATGTCCGTGGAGCAGTCAGCTGGCACTGGGAAACTGCAGTTCTGATGAAACATTTAGAGGAGCCTCCCCAGAGGAAAAGAAAGCAAAATGTTGGGCAGAGTGTGTCAGAAGGGGCAGGGCCTGCGTTGGAGCCGCAAGAGAGGCCCAGAGAGACAACCCAGAGGTGAAAATGGTCCGGCTGTGCCAGGTCTGTGTGGGGACAGCAGGCTGGGCTGGGTGACTTCCTGGTGTCCTTTGTAGCCCTGGGATCCAGGAACCTCAAAGCCTGACCTCACAGCTCAGTGGCATCACTTTGGCCTTACTCAGCATTGGGAGTGAGCAGCACCCCTGAGTCAGCTTGCAAAGGCACCACCACCACTTTGGAGCTCTGCTGCTCCTCCTTGACCTCCCTGCCCAGCCTGTGAGCCCAGGAGAGTCTGCTTCAGTGTCCCCAGAATGTCCAGGCCCAGGAAACATTGCCATAAATAACAACAGCTGTTCTGGCTCCATTTCCGCATTGCTGGCAGTGTCACCCCTTAGAAATTCCTACAGCAACTGTGAGAGGCCTCCTCCAGCCCTAGGTGGAGCTGGCCAATCCCTGTGGCCATCAGCTTTTGTTCTGCACCATGTGAGGATGATTCCTGAGCTACCTGTGCCATGTTCCTGCAAGGCCTTGCCGTGGTGGTATGAATTTAATCTCTGTATTAGCCCTCAGTGAATAACCCAGAGCGGCCCTCGAAGGAACGGTGCTAGAGAACATTGCTCCATCTGCTCCAAGCACAACCTTCCCTGCATCTTCCCCTTAAATGCCTGCTTCCCCCTGTTTAACAGAACAAGTAATTAACGATGTTAATTTTAATCTCATTTGCTAATGAAGGCAGCCTAATTGCACAATAATTGGCAGCAGCCTTAGCAGAAAACAGAAAATAAACCCTACATATGTAATTCACTTTAACTTCTTTCTAATTGCCTCTCTGATGGTTTTCCATCATCAATGGTGTCTTTGGGGGTTTTTGGTAATAAAGAGAAGTAGGGGACACAGGAGATGATGCCACTGGGGGGAAGGAGCTGGTGTGATAGGCCAGTACCTGCCTTTCCCCAGCTGGGAATTCTAGATTTGGATTTCTAGACATGCCAGAGAGCCAAGTTAGGGCTGGAGTCAATCACCAGAGTTCCACGGACTGTGGTTTGGCCAAAAAGTCACCTAAAGGATCTTTCGGACTCCTCATCCTTGTCCCAGCTGCCTGTTCTCCTGCACACCTTCCCAAGGCTCCAAACAGCAACTTTCCAAGGAGACTTGTTCTGCTGAAGTGTTCTTCTGTCAGACATGCTGTCCTGAAGTCCCTTTGGTCTGTGCACCTCGAGATGTTTCCAAGTCCATCGCTGATCGTTCCTGAACACAAGCAGGAATGGACCTGGATTTTTACAAAAAGGGGAACTCAAAAGGGGATCAGCAGTTTCTCCTGGAGCTCCCAGGGCTGGAAAGGCTGGCACAGCCAGGGGATGGGTGGCAAGTCCCACTGTTTCCCAAGTTTCTGGGAATTCTGGGAGGTGCACCTGACAGTGAAGTGCTGTTTTTAATGGTCCCTTTGGACAGGCTCCATGCATTTGCTGCTCCTCTCAGGATTCCCACTCCCTTCTTTACCCTCCACCACCTCCTTTCCCGGTTCCACCTCAGTTCATCTGCTGCACTGTCTTCCTCTAATTAGCTCCTTCCTGAGTTGTTTCTTTCATCTGTGCAATTGAATAACAGCTGAAGCAAGCATCGGGAGAGGGAACAGGAGAAGGAGGCTCGTTTGACTGGAAACAGCTGTCATTCCATGGCCCAGAGGGGCTGCTGGAGAATGGAGGAATGGGGGTTCTGTCCTTCCTCGCCCTTCCTGGCCAAGGTCTCGTTCTGGGGAGAGAGGGGGGACAGGAGACATTTGCTAAAGGACTCACCAGTGGGCAACTTGGAGGAATCGCAGCGGCTGGAAATCCCAGCAGCTGCCCCCCAAAGGTTCCCTTGGTTCACATCTCTCCTAGCCTGCTGGCCTTTGAATTAAAACAGTCTAATTAGTGCAGCTCATTATAATCAGTTGTCTCAGGCTGCTGAAGATGAGCAATGGAGGCTGATTCCTGAGCGCCTTCGCAACGTCTGATCTCGGGTGGTGTGGGTGGGATTTCTGGAGATCTCTGAGGGTGCAGGATGCTTTGTGGTCATCGTGGTGTCACCCTGGCTGGACAGTCCCCTGGAAAGGATCCCTCAGGATGGGTGTCATTGTCTCAGCCTGAACGTGGAGGATTCAGAGGAATCCCCTTGTCTTTGGGTCACCTTGAGGGTCAGATGTCCAGCCCTCAGGGATCCCCGGAGAGCCTGGCTCTCTGGGTAGCCACAGGATAGAGCCAGGAGGAGAAGCTGGGTCTGGCTCCTGTTTCTTTAGAGCAAAGGCACAGTTTGTGCATTCCCTGCTCAAAGGCACAGAATGTTTTCTCCTCCCCAAACCTGCAGGAAATGGGCAAATCTCTCATCTTCTCCCACCAGTCCCTGCAGGATCTGCCCAAGCGGCTCTGTTGGCACCACTGTCCCCATCAGTGGGCACTGCTGCCCTGCCCCGTTCTGGGAGTGATCCCTGTCAGCCTGCCAAGCACAAGGAAACTCCAGACTCACTGTGCTCATCCAAACCCAGCCCGTAGATCAACACCTCCTGCAGGAACCTGGGATTTGGGAAATCCACCACTGAGAGCTCCTGTGCTCAGCTTCAGGTTCTGCAGCCTCTCCACCAGCAGCATCCCTCCCTCCTTCCCTCCCTCCACCACACCCACGTGTCCCAGCATGGGCACAGCTCCAAGGGGCAGCACAGGGGCTCCAATTTTAGTGCCACTCTGAGCAGGGGTGGCAGCTTCCCAGCGGGCACCAACTCCCACACAATTCAGGAGGAGTGCCGGGGCCTGCTGCAAATCCATCGGGAACACGGAGCCCCGGGAGCAGCAGGATCTGTTCCCTCCTGACACTCGCTCACGGTTGGGGACTGACATCTGAGGGGGGAGGCCAAGCACGGGCAGCTTTGGCAGATGCCAAAAAAACCCCAGGCCTGGTTTTTTTTTATTGTTCCCCAGGGTTTCTCCAGCATGCCAGCTTGCAGGCAGCACAGGAGGTGGGGACACGGGCTGGCACTGTTTGTCACTATCAGAAGGGGTCACCGCTGACAGATGTCCTCAGAGCTTTTAGAGCCCACAAAGCTGCTAAACACTAATTTTTTAAATGAAGTTGTCAACTGATCTGTGATTTGATTGTGCAATTGCGGCGTTCAGGATAAATCATGCAGAAAATCATCTAATTAAACTAATAAGGAGTCCGAGGCAGGAGATGTTCTCTGGTTGTTGCCTTGGTCACAGGGGGAGGAGGAAACACCCTTTTGGACATTTTTTTTTTTTGCTCAAGACAGGGAAGAAGATGAGACTAATGTGTAATTTCACCTGGACCTTCCTGCAGCCCAGGAGCCCCAGGATGCTGTGGTATCACAGATCCGTGCAGCTGGAGCAGAAACTTTGCCTCCTCATCTCTCATCCCTGGGCATTTTCCTGGTGAGGCCAGGCTGGGGTGTGGATAAGGGCAGGGAATATTAATTTTGGGGCTTGCCTGCCCAGCTGCCTGGTGGTGACTGAGGAAATACAATCCTCTGCAGTTTTTACCTTGCTTGTTTTCCCCACTGTGCTTCCCATGCCAGGAATGTCCGTGAAGGAAGACAAGGGCTGGTGTGGATATCCTGGAGCAAAATGTGACTGATCATCTCTGAAGTGGGATTTAGGCAGCAGCTCATTATCCCAGCCCTGGATTTGGACGGGATGGCAGCTCTGACACTCAGACTCTGTAAAAATGCAGCGAGAGCTTCACCGCGAGCTGCTGCTCAGGACCTTGGATTTGTGCTTGTACACTAAAACCAGCCACACACGAGCCCTGTGCCGGTCCTGCCCTCTCTGTCCTGGCTCAGGGCTCGCCAGGAGAAACCCCATTGCTGTCCCAGCAGGGAAAAGCCTGTTCCCAGGAGTGGGGGTTGGTGTTCCCAGAGCCAAGTGTCAGCTCCTGAAACACCTGCAGTGACACCAGCTGTGAGCGTTGGGTTTGAGCCATCCAGAAGTCAAGGGGGATTCCAGGCAGCTCGGATCTGTGTCACTCCCAACCTGCCCTCTCCAGCTGTTGTGTTTCCGTAACTGCTGGAAAATCCAGGGGCACATCTGGAGGGGACCTCCAGACCTCTGGAGGTTCACCAGTCTTCCCAGGTGATTTGTCCCTCTTTAAATGGCCTGTTTGCTGGGTGTTAATCACTTCTGGGTGATTAACCTGCCGGGAAGGGCCTTTTCAGAGCTGTGGGGTGGACTGGCCCATCTGGGTTTGGCTCAGTGAGTGCAATAATTTTGTCTGAGAAGCAGACAGGGATGGGAAAGTGAAGCAGAAGCTTCAACAGCTTTTGCCAGCACTGCACAAAGCTGATTTTTGTTTTGAGGTGACACCTTTCCTCCTTTTAACAAGCGAATCATTGAATCCTTTAGGTTTGAGAAGACCTTTAAGATCACTGAGCCCAGCCATTCCCCTGATGCCTTAAATGGCTACCTAGAAACAGAGGCTAGACAGGAATAAAGGAATAAAGGAGGGATTGATTGGAAAGGCTTTCAGAGTTACACTCTGGGCTCCAGAGGGTCCCAACATGGACAAGGACAGCTCCCAAGTTCTTCCCACTTTGATATCAGCATCAATTCCCCAAGCAGAAGCCAGGCAAGGATGGAATTTGCCCAAGCTTGCCCCCCTGTCCCCAAGATTGTGGTTTGCAGTTGTTGGGCCTAGGAGGGTCTGGGTGTCCTTGGAGAGCTGGAGAGGCTTTGTTGTGTGTGTGTGAGCATGAGAGAACAGCACTGAACGAGCTCCAGGGAACTGCAGAGTGACACTGGGCAGGGCAGGGTTGGAAAAATATAAAAGTTAAAACCTAAAGCATCACCTCCACATCCCCAAGTGCTACATCCACACATCTGGTCAACCCCTCCAGGCATGGCAACTCCACCACTGCTCTGGGCAGCTGTGCCAGGACTTGACAACCCTTTTAGTGAGGACATTTTTCCTACCATCCCATCTGAATTTCCCCTGGTACAACTCGAGGCCGTGTTCTCTTGTCCTGTGGCTGTGTTTCGTAGTCTGGAGAGCAGGAAGAGCTGATTTTCTGCAGCAGGCACACCACATGCGCTGGTACGAGCGTGAAGAGCCTGAGAAATGGGATCTGAGCCGGGTGGAAATAAAGGAGTGGGAGTCAGTAACTGTCAAATCATGCCAAACGAAAGAGATTGTATTTTGGGTTCGCCTTGCATAAAGCATGTAGGATGGCCTGTAGCACATTTCTTTTCTCTCTTATTTTCATCTCTCTCGACAATTTTTCATTTGGTCACCGAAGTGAAAAATTCATCCTTTGCACTGCTTTAAGTGGAATTCCATGTCAGAGAGTTTCTTGAGGAGCAGTGGCAGTGGGGATGTTGGTGGGGAAGGTGGCAAGAACAGCATTAATCCCAGCTCCGTGCTTTGGGCCTGAGAGAGCTGTTAACTCACAATAACACCTCGAGGGATTATTGATTTTCAAAGTGACTGTCTTGTTTTTGACAGTGTAATTTTGTCACTCCCTGGGTCATTTTACTTTCTAATGGGGAGCAAAGTCAGAGGATCACAGTTCTCTTTAATGGAGAAAGAGCATCCTGGTTATCTAGCTGTTTTGGGGCACTGGGAAAGGAGTGTACTCCTCCAAGTTGGGAGGTTGGTTGAAAGTCATGCCTGTGCCAAAGCGGGGTTGGGTAAAGCCAGATCCTTCTGCTCCAAACCAGGATTAAAGGTGTCAGCGCCCTCTGAAACCACAAGTCTCCACTGAAACATCCAGGATGGAGTTGGTGGCAGTGGGAAGCAGGCAAATTCTTGCCTGGAATGTGAGGGAAATCTTTGTCTCAGCCACATCCCAGCTTTTCAGCTCTCCAGTGGGAAACCTAAGAAAACAGAATATTCCTGCAGAACTGTTCCTTAGTTCTCATCCAGGGAGGAGGGATCTCCCAGAAAGGACAGGCTCAGTCAGCATCACTCAGTCTGCATCTCTTCTCTGCTGCTCAGCAGCTCTGGGTCCAGCTTTGCTGGGAATGTGCCGAGCCCACTCCTCCTCCTCTGCTCCAGCACCAGGTCCTGGCGTGGGGAGGAGCTGGGAAGAGAGGGATACTCCCTGCTCTCAGGCACCAGTTCCTTGTGGGGAATATCACCTCCCCTTCCCTCAGCAGCCAAGCCAGAGTCCGGCTGTGCCTAATCCAGATGGGCTTCTCCTGTAAGGATGCCTGTAAGGGAGGGAATTGGCCCAGGAGCCTCTGGAGGAGGAGCAGCCCCCCTGGGTGCTCAGAATCCAGGTGGTCATTGCCCTGGCTTCAAAATCTCCTGAGAATACCATCAGAGAATATTTCTTCACTTCTGTTTGAGTTCAAGACCCTGGCCTGGGAAGGGTCCTTTGTAGCTTAGTTTAAGATCAGGGTCAGTTTGACCTCCAGGCCAAGTTTATTGCTTGGTTTTGTTTACCTGGAGGCATTTCTTGCTGGCACATTTCTTGTTCAGATCTCCAGCTAAAGCTCTCCACTGGAAGGACAACTTAACATTGCAGGAGCTTTTCCAGGTTATCCCTGCATCCCTAATTATGTCCCACAGGGCAACCAGGAGGAAAACATGTCCATGGGGACCTTTCCCATCCCACTGCACCATGACTGCTCCTTTTCCTCTGCTGCTTCTCCACCCTCCCACTTGCCACTTCCAAAGATGACCACAGCATTACAGAAACCTCTGATTTATCTGTGAGACCAGCAGGATGAAATATCCCACCCCAAATGAGGATCTTACCCAGTTAGAGGGAGGCCACTGGGTTGCTGGGACTGCCAGAGGATGCTCCTATGCATAATGGAACTTCACTTGGATATGTGGGATGGGAGCCTGGGCCAGCTGCATGGGCAGAGACAGCTCCCCCAGCGAGTTCTGTTTAGAACTGCTGGCCTGAGTTATTGTCGCTTTAAGGACTCAAAGTGTAACTCTCCAGTTCTCAACTTTCCTAGTGTTTACTCCAGGATCTCAGGAGAAAGGGAATAGGTGTGGCTGGGGAGAGACCCTTGGCAGATAAGCTTCCAGCAGCTCATTATCTGCTGGGGAGATTTCAATGCCTGGGAAATATAAAGCTGCTAATTTGTATTTTAATATTCCTCCGGTGTCCCATCGGCCGTATAAATTAAGTAAATTCAATCAAAGGCTATCCCTTATCTATTGCCTGCCTGTGCCTTGCTGGGGAGCTGGATCAGCTACGGAGAGAGAGAGGCTGGGAATAGAAATCTGAGATCCCTCCCGATATATCAAAGTCAGACAAAGGGAGAGCATTGATCGCAGGCAGCCAGACAACAGCCGGGGCAATAAAAAAAAGAAAGAAAGAAAAAAAATTTTAGAATAAGATGAAGAAGAAGCAGAAGGAACAATCCCTCTTTTCCCTTCCCTATCAGCATCCCGAGCTGTGAATTACAAGTGAGTGAGAGCTGACTTATTCCTTTTTTTGAGGGAGAAACTCACGCACAGGAGTCAGGGCAGCAGGAATTATGGCTCCCCTGGCCATCGTAGATCGGCCCCCCTGTGAGCCTGTAGTATTTTGTATGACTGTTTATGGGGCTAACTTTAATGTCTTAATATATATGTGCAGTGTGCCAGAATTACAGCTGCAAGGGGAACCATAACTTGGAACTTCCTGACTTCCGTGCGTGTAAAACCTCAGCTGCAATGGTAATTTACTCGGAGAATTTTTGGGTTGTTGTTGTTGTTGTTGTTGTGAGTCGTTCCCCTGCCCTGATTCTTTATGGATACAAGAAGGACAAGAAAGCAAAATGCTGGTTTGGTGCTGGAAATGATGGATTAGCACTGGTAATTCCAGGCAGGATGTGGCTGTTGGTGGAAGGGAGGTGGGAGTTTAAAGGCCGTGGCCCGGAAGAAGCAAAGGAGGCCTGGAGCTGTCGGAATAACAAGGACAGGAGGGTTTAGGAGGGTTTGGTGTTGCTGGAACAGCCACATTAATATCAGGATGTGGGAAGCAGCATTGGAAATCGCCCTCACAGGACCAGGCAAGCAGAGCTTGTTCTGCTCTTATATCAAAGCCAGGAGAGCCTGGGTTCATTCCTGCTGCCAGCACAGCTTTATGGCTCCACGTTGGTCAGTCAGGAGTAGCCAGTCACAGGATCATTGAATCTTTGAGTTGTTTAAGATTGGAAAAGCACTCCAAGTTCATCAAACCCAACCGTTCCCCCAGCACTGCCAGGCCATCACTGAGCCATGTCCCCCAGGTGCCACATCCACTGGTCTGTTAAACCCCTCCAGGGACCGGCACTCCACCACTGCTCTGGACAGCTGTGCCAGAGCCTGACCACCCTCTGGAGAAGGAATCCTCCTGGGAAAGGCAGGGCAGACCCTGCAGGTACCAGCAGTGAGGGTGGTCAGGACGGAGAGCTTCCCCAGCCAACCCAGCAGTGCCAGGCTGGGTTTAGTTTGAAGGTCGCACAACTTTTAAAACATTTTTCTCTTCCTTTTCCTCATGAAAAAAGCTCACAACACCGTCAAGTTTGAAGCGAAGAAATTGTTCCCTTGAATGATGTCCCTGGTTTGCTGCGCCTCCATCTCATGCTGCTCCTCTAATGACTTGATCAGCGCGATGGCTCTTCTCTGCTCAGCCGAATCTCTCCATCTCACTCGTCGGCACCTCCGAGCTTTAAGGTCTCTAATTCTGTGTTGAAAGCACTTGAAATCAGCTCAAAAGCTCGGAGGGAGCGAGGGCAGACAGACTGACGGGTGGACAGAGTGCCACACTCAGTTTGATTGCTCTGGTTTTATTTCCAGCAGCAACCTGAATGGAAAAAAATTAAGGCAAATATGATTTTGAAGGTGGGGGAAAAATGAGAGAATTGAGTTAAAGGAAAACTGGAGTGAAAAATTTCAGCTCCCCTGAAAACACATGGTTCTTCCAGGGGCCAGAAGTCTCTAGAGCAGGTGCAGGGCAGGTCTGGCCAGGCTGGCTGGGGGGTTCCCTGTGGGTGTCTGGTGCACAGAGCTGTTCTTCTGCCCCTGCCAGGCACAGCCTGTGCTGTCCAGCCAGCAGAACTCAGCCCTCAAACCAGGGCACCCGAGCACTCCTGTGGGGTCATGGTGCTCTAAGAGCTTTACAAGAAATTCTTTTCTTCCTCAAAGCATCACACCTCTCTCCCATCCCTGCCCAGACTGATTTATAATCAGCAGCACCAAAATCCTGAAGCCCTCCTCATGCTGTTGAAAGCAGCAGAGGTACCCCGAGAGTCTTTTTTGCCCTTCTACACCCAGAAATGCAGCAGAGAGAAAGAGATCCCAGGCAAACCATGCTGTCTGCCAGAAAAACAACTACAGGTCTGCCAGAATATTAACCACGAGTCTGCCAGAATATTAACCACAGGTCTGCCAGAATATTAACCACGAGTCTGCCAGAAGAATAACCACGAGTCTGCCAGAATATTAACCACAGGTCTGCCAGAAGAATAACCCCATCTCCACTCTCTCCAAACTACTCACAACACTGAGCGTTTGCTGCCTGCCTCTTCCTCCTCTCCACGCAGGGATCAGGGAGGCTGAGAGGTGCCTGTGCTGCCCCAGAGCCCTTGGCAAACATGGCACAGCCCTGCCAAGGATTGTGGCTCGTTTTCCCCCAAGGCTGGTGTAGCATTAAGTTCTTATATCCAAAAGCAGCCTTTCAAACTGCTGCCTGGTGTGTTACATAAATCCTCCCCAGGATCCTCGGAGACTGCAAGCAATTACACTGAGGTGCTGAGGAAGCAAGTGAGAGCTCAAAGAAAGGTTAAGAGAAGAGGAGGGGGAGAAAAATAAAAAAAAGGAACAACAAAAATCCCAGCCGTGAGAGCAGCTTGGAGTGGGAGGGAGGCCACAGGAGACAAGGCTGCGTGAGTTGGGTGGAAATTGCTGCATCCTGGCACATTCCAAGCAGGGCCCAAGGGAATGCCACCCATCTGCCGACTGTGGTACGATTTGGTGACGATCTGGAACATCATTTATGCCCTGAAACAGGAGAAACTGCTGTCAGCAGAGCCCAGAGATGGTTCCTAGAGTCCATGGGTGCTCCCCTGTCAAGGACATCCCCCCTGTACAGACCTCCCTGTCTCCTCCACCCAGGTATGTGGGTGTGCAGGGCAGCTCTGGGAAGGGCTCTTCACTCCCTCTCACCTTGTTCTGCAGCAAGAAATGGCAACAGACAATATCTGACTCCTCACAGGCAGGGGGAAGCACGAGAGGCTTCCCTGGAGAGCAGCTCAAAGCCGAGAGTGGCTTGCTCTATCCCTGTCCTGGAGCCCTTCCAAGGTCCATCTGCAGCCTGTGATGGAGTGAGGAGCCAGGACCCAGCGACTGGGTGAAAGGGCTGAGCTGAAAGTGCTGGAATTCCCTGGGGCAGGCCAACAGTGCAGAGCTGATGTCTAGAATGTCTATGATTGATAGGTTACAGTGTCAGATGTGCCCAAAAGTATGGATTCCATCAGCATCTCCATGAGCTGCTGGAACCAGGTGGGGCAGTGCTCCCTGCCTCCTCCCTCGGGACTATCTCCTGTCCATGGCCAGCAGTGCCTTGCCCATGGCTCACAGATAACTCACCCCTGGACTATCTCCTGTTCATGGCCCAGCAGTGCCTTGCCCATGGCTCACCATCCCTTTGGGAGATGCTCCACCCAGAGGGAGGAACCAAGCATTCCCTCCTGGATATAAGCTGAGATTTCCAACACCATGAACAGCCTTTCCCACTGGATTCCCAGAGGACAGGAGCTACAGAGCCACCACTGGACCTTCTGAGGGAGACCAGACCTTTCTCCAGGATCACAGCTCCAACAGAACCACATCCATCACTTCAGGAGGATGCAGCCAGCATCTCCTGGGACTGCTACTGCTGCCCTGACTGACAGGGGTCAGCTCCTGTCTGACTCTGTCAGTTTGAACCAGGGCTTTTCTGCCTTCTTTTATATATACATATATATATAAGTAAAGAACTGTTATTTCTATTCCCCAAATCTTTTCCTGCAAGCCCCTTAATTTCAAAATTATAATAATTGTGAGGGGAGGAGGTTGCATCTCCCATTCCAAGGGAGGTTCCTGCCTTCCTTAGCAGACACCTGCCTTTCAAACCAAGACATCCAACCACATCCCCATGCTCTGGGCAGCCGTGGCCCTTTGGGTCTGGCTCACTCAGAGCCAACTTGGGATTTGTTCCAGTGCCTTCCAACAGTTGCAAATGTGAGCTGCTACCTTCCGTGCCTTCCTTGTCCCCTCAGGGCCATCATCTCCATTAGTGAGCCTCTCCAAAGTGCTTTCAGAGCAGTGTGTGAGGCTGCTGGCTCAGAGTTCGATGCAGAAGTGCTGTTTTCCCAAGGCTGCCCTGTGCCCAGTGCAGCCAGCATTGCCTCCTTCCCTGATGTTTCTCTCTCCTTCAGCCCCAGAACGTTGCTATCCCTTACCACCTGACAGCTCCAGTGCCTGGCTAAAGGTAGCTTTAGGGGGAAGGAGGGGTTGGGCTTGGAGTGAATCCATCAAATAGATTTACCAAGGCTGCTTGAGTTCCTGGTGCTCGTAAGAGATGCATTTCCCTAATGGACACAGGCATGGATTTCACTGCCAGGCAGCTGCATTAAGGAAATGGATGGCAGGTCCTGGAGACATCTGAGCTCTGGGTGGAGGAGGTTTAATCCAGGGACACTATCCTGGCCAATGTGTCACTGTCTGGTGGGAGGATGCAATAATAACTATCTCTCTTAGCTGTTCCCTGGAGGCTGGGCAGCTCCTGATAACCTGCCCTTATCAGCAGTGGAAGCAAACACAGGGAGGCTGGAACAGTCAGGCAGGAGCAAGGAAAGAGCCCATGAGTTAATCCACAACTGCTCAGGCCAGGCGGCCTCTGAGGGATCCCTGGCAGGCAGCACAGGCAGCCTGTGGAAAACTGAATTAACAAAACATCTGGAATCCTTCCAGAGGAATGCAGGGAACTACAGGGTGCTCAGAGGGTGGCTGGGCCCCCCAGAGCAGCACTTGGAGCAGCAGTGGGTCAGGCTTTTTTCTCTCTTCAGGTATGAACCAGGTAAAAACTCCACCTCGGGACCTCCAGGTCCCAGCACAGCCCCGTGCTCGTGGCTGTATCCCCAGCACTCTCACTTCCATGATGTTTTAGCTTGTTCCCATTGGATGCTAGGCCTTTCCCGATTTCTTTCCCAGGTGGGTGTAGCCCTCAGAGCTGTCTGGCTCTTTCTCAGCACAAGGATCTGGAGAGGATAAAGCAAATCTGAGAAAAATAGAAAGAAAAGGAGAATCTGTGGGCCACTGACATCTTCCCTGCTACCTCCAAGCATCTTTGAAAGACTTTCCCTTCCTTTGACAGAGGCAGCCAGCCCTTCATCTGAGAACTGCACGAGTCCCAGGCAGCTTCAAAGCTGGCTGGCTGCATTCACATTCCCAGCTGCGAGGACTTTCAGAGTCTATATTTAGGCTTTTCCATAGGATAAGGGACAGGCAGCATGGGTTCTGCTGAAGGAAATTATGTTTCTCTGACCCGCTTAAATCCTTTGGATGAGTTAAGAGACCAGTGGATAAAAGGGAATGAGAGAGTATATATACACACACTCCTTCTTTTGAATTTCAAAAGCCCTTTTTTGATAAAGACCCTGACAGAGAGCTATCAAGGCATAATGGTGACCAGGGGGTGCGAGTTAAAATCCCTGTGATAGATTAATGCTGGTGGAGAGAATGGCAAGAAACGGGCAATTCTCAGCAGGGGAAATTGTGATTGTCAGGGGGACGTTCCACGGGAGCATTGCTCAGTCTATTTACCCCTGGCTGTGGCCAGGGCTGAGCAGAGGGGTGAGTGTGCTGCTGACATGTTCGGTGTTTGTTTGTGGTGACTTCCCCAGCGCTGCCAGCGCCGTGTCCTGATTTCCACCTCTGACTGACACTGGCCCAGCTCCGCTGCCAAGAAGCGTCTCTGATTTGCACTCCAGGCCCTTCAGTTCGCAGGCAGCGAGGGAAGCAGACTGGAGAGGGCTTGTGCCGGGGCTGGAATGCTCATTCCCAGCTGCCCACATTCCCGGCACGCCGGGCTGCCGCGGCTGGCACGTTCCGCTGCCATATGTCCCCAATCCGGGGCTGTGGCTGCCAGTGCCCGCGTCGGGAGAGCTTCCCAGCACGGGAGAGGGGGTTCTAATTAGTCTGCGGCCCTGGCAGGATGTTGGGAGGAGGAAGTTAATTAGCAGGATGCATTTGGACACCTCTGCAGGGAAGGCAGAGTTGGTCTTCAGTTCTCACTCTGATTTTCTCCGTTTGCCCTGCCTGCCGTCCCCGTGTCTGTGTCTGTCACTGCTGTCCTGCTCTTCCTCTCTTGTTCTGAGATCCTGCTGCTCCTGCCATGGCAGCACACTTGGGATCACACTTTTCCCTGCTCCTCAGGCTCCATGGGCCAGGCCTGAGCAGGCTGTGCTGGTGTCTCCTTGTGCTGAGCTCACCAGTGCTGCTGAGACTTCTGTCCCACACCCTTTCTGCCTTTGCTCCCTTCTTCAGCCCCTCACCCACGCTCCCTTCGCTGCTCCCCCACTGGAATTGTGGTTAAATTGGATTAGAGTAATTAACTTTTGGTCACACTTTTCAGTGAGCAGTCAGGAGGGAGAAAAAAAGAAGGGAAGTTAATTGAGATGAAAGGAGAAAACGTCAAGCAAGGAGTTCTGCTTAATTCGTGTTGGTGAGGCCCAGGGAAGTGTTGCAGTGTTTGCAGCAGGCATGGAAAACCTCTGACATCTTCATCACTCTGTGTCATACTGTGCTTTTGGGGAAGGGCATCATTTGGATTGAATTACCTCATTTCTCGTTTCTCTTCCCAAATTTCCTTCTCCCTGTGTTGATAATGACACAGCTTCACCTACACAGTGTGTGAATGTTAATTGGACAAATCATTTTGGCTTGGTGGGCTCCCAGCCCTGTCACAAACTCAAACATGTGTGTGCTGTCTGCTCTGAGAAGCCCTCGTGGAGATGTTCCCATTCCCTGTAAACCACTGGTCGGCCTCACCTCCCACGGCAGCTCCCAGCCCCTGTGACATTTCGATCTGCTCCAGGATTTATGGGAGGGAAAATCGTGCCTCATCTGTTCAATGAAACTCCTCAGATAAGGCATTTCCATTTATTAAGGCAGTTATTAGATAATAATTAAGCACCAGTTGCTGGCAGGAAACATATTTGTGGAGGTTTAACGGTGCTGCCTGAGAGAGACAAATAGAGGCTATGGAAGTGCCTGGGGTTTCTCACTCTCGGGGAGAGGCACGACCTGGAGCTCATGACACTTCCATGGCCAACAGCTGGGTGGGAACTGCTGAAAAAGGAATGTTTTCTCAGCAAGGGGAACTGGAGCTGCTCTGCTGAGAAGAGACACTTTCCAAAGCTGAGGGAGCCTGGTTTGGGAGGGCTCACACTGCGAATCAGGCGCTCCCCTCATCCTCCTGCCGCTGCTGAAAGCTTGCAGGTCCTGGGCACTGCATCTCAGAAAGCTTCACCTCCCTTTCCAAGAGCCACGATGGCAAATTCCCCCTCCTTTTCCATGAGTTATGCTGGAATCCTGCTCAGAAATCCCTGCCCTCCTTCAGGGCTGTGCCGGCGTTCACCTCTGTGCTGCAGCAGGGAGGGGGCAAGGGGAGCACAGAGAAATCGGAGGGGATGCGAATAAGAACACTCTCTGAAACTTGGCATTAGGCAGGGATTTGGGAAGGTTGGGAAGATATAAAAGGGACTTGAGAGAAGCCTTTTCTCCGGGATTAAGACCACAGAGTCCATCTCGCTGTGGTTTCCAGAGCTGCCTCGAGGCTGTGTAACACGGCAGCTTCAAAGAGGAGCCAGAGGAGCAGGAAATTAATGGGGCTTCTCCCCGTGCCCTGCCTGTCCTGCTGCACTCCGACTCTGCAAGGACTCGGGATGAGCAATTAATTTGGGACATGTGGGCCAGCCTGGAGGTCGCAGGCAGCTTGGCTCCTAATTGGGCACACGTGAGTCCATTTCATGCTCAGTCTGTGGCCAGGTGCTCCCTCCTGCCCGCATCCCCCACGTGTTCAAACCAGAGGGTTTAAAACCTCGTCCCCCCCAGAGCATCTTGTCTCCTTCTCCCTTTCCCGGTGTGTCACTGCTGCAGCATTTTTTCAGCACATAGTTAAACCCAATAAAATAATCATTATTGCTGCAATTATTTCCAAACAGATTAAATATCTGCCACGCTCCCAGTCCCGGTGTAAAACAGGAGGGGCCATAAACCACCTCAGTGCATAAAAACGGGGAAGGGAGAAGGAAGGGACGACATTTCATCTGCCTTCCTCATGGGCCTGTGTAGTTACTGGGAACATTTGCATATTTTTAATGCGGTGCCTCTTTAATAAATTCCTCCCTCCAGACACATTAAAAATGGGGCGCTTGCCTGAGCATCAGGACAGGGAGCGTTGGCAACTCCAGACTCTGGGATCCGCCGCAGAGCAAACAGGCAGGGGGGATGTCTGTGGGATCAGGGAGGGGAGCAGGGAAGGGAAAGGACAGCACATCCCATCACTATTTTTTTTGTGTACAGCATCAGCGAACGCCATCTGTTTAATTTTTGACCTTTTTGTTGTCTGACCTCCTTTGAACTTCACCAGGGAATTCTCCAGGGTAATATAGTTTCTTTGCATTCAGGGGCAGGATTATTTGCTATTAGATTGGAATTCAGGGAAGAAGTGGACTTAAATTCTTCTCCTGACCTGTTAATCTGCTGGGGAGTAAAAATATTGTCAGTAATTACAGGGTTTTCTCTCTTTTCTTTTTTTTTTCCTGGCTTTTGGTTTGAGTTCAGGCCAGACCCCAAACTTGCTCTTTAAGCCTCTTATGGCAGATATCTCTTTTCTGAGAACAGGCTGTCCTCTCGTGTTCCTCCAGAGCCACCATGTCCCGTCCACTGTCCCCAGCCACGCTGCTGCCTGTGGGCCTGGAATATTCAGGGAAGGGGGAAACCAGCCTGGATAAATATCTGGGCTCAGCAGTGGCTCCCACACAATCCCGAGGCTGGAGGAATCCCAATCCTTCAGGGCACTGTTGGAGGGATTCACACATGGGGCAGAGGTCAGTCAGGTTCCTCACCCTGCCATGGGCTCCCACCTGGAGCTCAAAAGGATCTCCTCAGCTTCTGGCTCCCTGATGCCTCTTTTCTTCTGTCCTTTTCCTCTCTTTATCACCTCTTCTCACCCCAGTGGGGCACCCACAGAAAGGATGGGCTGAAGGATGTTGTCCCCAGCTGTAATTCCAGCCAGAAGTCATTGCTCCTCTGCAGTTTCCAATGGATGAGGTTGGTTCTTGTGAAACTTCTGGTGGTTTTTTCCCTAGAAAACAGTTAATTTCCCAGCCACTGACATCTCTGCACAGAAAAGTCACTTTCACTTTTCTCCCAGAACGCCTGCAAAGTGGAAGATGTCCAGTCCACAGCTTCTGCAACCCAGCAAAATGGACCAATTCCTGTCCAGGTGGGCTCACCTGATGCTGTAACCTGGAACAGCTGATCCTCCATGCCCTCTTTGCTCCAGGGGCTCCCAAATCCATTCCCATCTCCAGGATATTGCAACTGCTATTCCTGGCTCCTGAGGAGGGAAGGGGACCTGTGGTATATCCCAAGGGAGGATGTCCACAGCGAGCTCCACCTCTCCTGGAGCATTCCAGTGTCCTCAGGAAACCTCAGCACCTTGGGATTGGCTTGGAACCCCACAATTCTCACTGAGCTGCATCCCACTGCCCCCGTTCCTGGCCAGCTTCAATGCCCCTGTCATTAATAAATGTTAATGAATGTTAATAAATTAGGAGGAGAGGATTTTGGGGCCTTCTCTGCCTCATACCCATGTGGGTGTAGCGCTGCCTGGCAGGCTGAAGGCACAGAGGGTGCATCTCCAATCGAGAATAAGGAGAGTTTTAGTTAATGCACTCCAGAAGGCACTTCCACAGCACCTCCACTGAGTATTTTATCAGCGGAACAGAGCACAGGAGAAATTGTAGATGAAACAAATACAGAAAATACATTAAGAGAGTAAGTAATGAGATCTGGGTGAAATTGCATCTTATGAAAAAGTAATCTGCAGTTTAGTGTGCAAGGAGGAGGAATTTGATGGAAGAGAGGGACTCTCAAGGAAGGAATGAAGGAGCACATTACAAACAGACAAAGACAGCCAGGTGTGTTGTGGAACGCAGGGAAGCAGTTAAATTAGGATGTAATGGGAAAGGTTATTTTAATATTCTCTTTTATGGATATCGGTGTCAATATTATCTCGGGAAAGGAGAGAGCGAGGGAGGAGGAGTGGGGTGTGTAGTTGTGGAGAAGGTAAATAAATTGCAGCATGTGCAAATTCTGGGGTCCTTTCGTCAGAAGGAGCAGACACAGGTGGCAGAGCTGGCTGGTGGCACCGTGGAGGGTCACAGATGTCAGGGGGTTTGCAGCCACACACATTTCCCTGCTCACTCCTAATGGGATGGCAGATCCCACCTGGGAAAGGGCAGCCTGAGCTTCCCGAATCCAGGGGTTGTGTCTGGCTGGGATGGGGGGAAACTGATCCCCCCAGGATGGGAGAGTTCAGAGCAAAACCTCCTGCTGCAGAGTGAATTTCAGTTTTGGGGCCTTCCCTTGCAGCAGGGTTTGGGGGGGTCTGTCCCAGTGCCACTGGGATGGGGGCAGAGGGGCTGGGACACCCAGGGACACATTCTTAAATGGGACTTTCCAACTCGAGGCTGCTGGAAATGCCTTCACTTTAACCACACAGATCTCAAATCCAAGGCAGCCCCCGGGGCTCTCTCTGCAGGCCATGGAGAGGCAGAATCACCTCCTCCAGAGGTTTTGTCTCCCCCCACAAAGTGGGCAGCAAACATCCACTGCCAGCACCCCTGCTCTAGCTGCAGGGGGGTCCAGGATCACGGATTTGGGGTGAAGAGGTGGTTCTGGTCTTAAATGACAGACACAGAATTTGTGGCACAGGGCAGCCCAAATTCAGCCCTCCCACCTTGCCCTCATTCTCCCCCCCAGCCTCTGGCACAGCCTCTCCCATCCTGTGGCCGAGGCCTTCCCCTGGCGGGTGACACTTCACACACCTGGCACTTATTAGTCTCTCCCTGAGCCAGCCCTAATTAAGTATTTGCCTCATTAGACAGAGAGTTGGCTTGCCGAGGTCAGCGTGGTGCACCTGCAAGCTGAACCTTCTGTTTATTCCTCCCCTTCTGCAGGAAGCTGGAAGCGTTAAAGCCCAGGAGCTGTCTGGGACATGTTTGATAAATTTGGGACATGAGGCACTTGGAAAGTGTCACCCGTGTCCCTCATTAAAGAGGAATTGAGCAGAAATTTGGGCACCCATCCTGAACTGGGGGGGTTTTGCCATTCCTGTGTGTTCTCCATCCCCTCTTCCAAAAATCTTGGAGCGGGAGTATCCCCTGCCATTGGGGATTTCTAGAGAAAGAAGAAATCTCAATTTCAAGTGTTGCAGGCAGCAGCTAAGGCTTCCTGCACGGAGCTGCTCCTCTCAGGGCTCCCCCTGCCCTTGGCTGGCTACAGGAGGAGTTGAGGCTGGATTCATTTAGTCCAGCGTGGAATTTTTGCTAACTAAAGTTTGATGAGCTCATTTCCTACCTGCTTTGCAATCTGACTCCGACACCTGCCGTTCCCAAACAAGCTGGGAAATGAATTCATTTCAGCCCAAGCCAGAGTGGGCAATTTTCTTTTGTAGTTTTGAATTTTTAGTGGCTGGAGAAATCAGCAATGATTTCATTTGGGACTGAAGGAAATGCTTTGTTCGACATCAAATGAAGAGTGGGAGGGTTTTACCCTTTCGAGTATGGTCAGGTGTAATGGGAGCCAGTGTGAGGCGAGAATGAGCCCTGTGAGCTGAGAAATTGGAGTGGTTCCTATGAAAATGTCACACTGAAGTGTTTCAGACTCGGGGTGGAGGGGAATGTTCCGTTCTGCTTTGGCTTTTTCAACTGAATATTGCCAGTGCAGACAAATCTGAGGGGTTTATTTTAGCCCAGCTCAGGTGGGGACAAGACCTGAGGCAAAGGTCCTTGACCTCAAGATTTGGTGTCCAGAGGGGGTTTGTGCTCACCCCTCCCACTGAGAGCACAGCTCTGCCCTGCCTTAGCACCATCTCCAAACCTCCCTCCTGAGCTCTTCCAGTTTGTTCTCATGCCTGGTGTTTGCACAGCTCCCTCCTTGACAGCTCCTCCTGTTTTGTCCCTGAAAGGAACCATGTCTCATCCACTCAACACTGCTGGAGCCAAAAAAAAAAAGAAAAAGAAAAAGATAAATTAAAGGAAGCTGTTTTTAAAAAAGGCTTCTCACCTGGGCACCTTTGTTCCTGCCTCGGTGGAAAAGAGGACGGTGTTTTCGGAGTCAGAGCTGCTGAAATGAATGCAGATGAAATGGTACAGTGTAATTAATTAAATGATCTCCAGCACCTCAGGAGGATCACCAGCGTGCAGAGGACATAATTGGGTGTACACTGGCTGAATACATCATCACACACACACACACACACCCACGTGTGGGCTGCGTGCCAGGGCCAGCCGCTCCCATCCTGCAGGATTTACAGTCCTGCAAAGTGGCCACAGCCTGGGAGAGCCCAGGGCAGGGCTGGAATTCCCTGGAACTTCCCTGAGGGGAGCTGGGCCTCGTGGGAAACACCTGTCCTGGGTTACAGTGTCAGATGTGCCCAAAAGTATGGATTCCATCAGCATCTCCATGAGCTGCTGGAACCAGGTGGGGCAGTGCTCCCTGCCTCCTCCCTCGGGACTATCTCCTGTTCATGGCCAGCAGTGCCTTGCCCATGGCTCACAGATAACTCACCCCTGGACTATCTCCTGTTCATGGCC
>VZTN01022780.1:129719-188861 GCA_013400515.1 Erpornis zantholeuca | reverse complement strand
AGGATGTGCTCTTTAGGATCCTGCTTTGGGAAGCTGAAGGAGATCCAGCAGTGGGAATCCCTCACTCCCAGTTCCCTTCCCTTGAACATCGTGGCCACGAGCAGAGGCAAAAGGAGGGAAGACAAAAGATCCACATCCTGTTTCCATATCAGGGATCTGCTCCTCAATACATTTCAGGAACACACAACTTGGTTTTTCCAGAAGGGAGGGTGAGGAGTTGTTTCAAACTTCCTCATCTCTCAGAAACAGCAGAAACTTCTGGCAGCATTATCCAAGATAATTTTCTTCAATATTTCCTTTTTCCTGTTATAGAGAGAATGAAAAGATTGGGGAGAAGGCTGAGGTTTCTAAAGAGCTGGGAATGGTACCTCTGTCAAAAAGAGTTCTACTCCTCCCAAACCTGCCCATCCAGTGAAGGAGCCTGAAAAAAAAGCATGGCCTGAAAAAAAACCATGGCCCCAGAAAAGCAGGAGATAGAAAACCTGCTCCAGCTTCCAAAAAACATCTCTGGACTCCCCCACGCTGAGCACTGGGCAATTTAATAAACCCAAGTGAGAGATGCACAGGGGCTGCCTCCTTTTGACAGGGAGACAATGGAGAAAAACTCAATTTTGCCACTCAAAGCCAATTTCTGGGCACCTCTGGTGCAGCTCTCCCCTTCCTGCAGCACCCAGGAATGGATTTGCAGCATTCCTTGGAGAGGCAGGGCCGGCTCCCTCCTGCCTGGCTGGGATGGCAGCGGCACCTCTGCGGTGTCACCACTGCCACGTTCCTTCCAAAGCCCCTAAATGGTTTCCTTTCAATTCTTCTTCATGGTTTAAATTCCATTTCTTCTGGATGAAGACACTTCCCTCGCTCTCCTCACGCCTCACATTCCAAAGATTCCTTGGCTGGGGCTGCTGCTTCACCGGTAGTTTTGTAATTTATGAGACTCTTAGTGGCTTAATTATGCCGTCAGCTCCATCTGTCACTTAAGTGATATGAGGAATGATGGGATGCCATTAGCCAGCTAATAGTCGCTGTAAAGAGTATTGTTTTATGCCATTTAATCCCGGGAACATAAACAGTTTTTGCTCCCCGATATCCACACTTGCTTTCAGAATGATATTTAAGAGGCCAGCCTTGACACATGTCCTTCTGCCTGAAAAACTGCTGGTGGAAATAAAGGTCTGATAAGATTTAGCATCGAGATCATGAGCATTTGGCTTCATCTTTTTCTGTGCTTATGGACCTTTTATTTGAGTCTGGGGGCCTCTC
Organism: Erpornis zantholeuca; assembly: GCA_013400515.1. Taxonomy (NCBI): domain Eukaryota; kingdom Metazoa; phylum Chordata; class Aves; order Passeriformes; family Timaliidae; genus Erpornis; species Erpornis zantholeuca. Next base: position 187,604 of record VZTN01022780.1, on the reverse strand, counting down.
TTGCTTCTCATCTTGATTTCTCATGATGTGGTGTCTTCATCCCCACAAGGGCTTGGAAAATTTGTGTCTGAGCCCCTCTGCTATGTTAGAAGTGTGAATATTCATTCTTAGCTGGGGAGCTGAGGGGCAGGAGACCCTGGGTTGGATCTGCTGGAGGATAGAGTCACCTGTTTTCCATTTTAAATGGCAAAATTCAAAATTTAAAGCTCCTAAATCCCTCTTCTTTAACCCTGGAGCTACCCGAAATCTAATTTTCGGCGTTAAAGTGTTTCAAGCACCAACATTTCCATCTCTGAGCTCACCAAGGATGGGTTCAGCCCTGGCAGGACTTCGCAGCTCCGAGCCCTGTCTGAACCTCTGGCAATTTTTGGCAAAGTCTTTGCTGCCGTTTCGCTGCCAGTCTCGGAGCTGTTCAAGGGTGAGAATTTGAGGAGGCTGAGGGTGTGGTAACCGGGGGGGAACCGGAGCCACTGAAGCATTTGCACCTTTCCCAGCTCTGCTATTTTAATCCGAGACAGAGCTGTCTCCCCCGCCCTTGTTCTCCTGCTCATCCCGCGTTGGATTCGATTCCTGCAAACATCGCCTGACAGGAGAAATCCTCCCGCTTCAGCCGCGCAGGGTTTGAGCTTCTCCTTCCCCAAACGCGCATTGCCAGAGGCGTGAAACCCAAACCCGGGTTAAGCCGGCAGTGCCCTGCGTGTCCAACATCCTCCTTGCAACAATCCCATTCCCGGGAGTAATCAGAGCCTGAAAAGAGGCAAATGGCCGGGAACACTCCGTTCCAGTCCTCCTGGATGCTTCCCAGATTTCCATTAGAGCTCTGAGCCTCTTGGATGTGCCCGATATCCCCGTCAGAGAGGGGTTAAGGCACGCTGGCTGCTGGTCACTCTCCTGCTCAGATAAGAAGCCATCAATCAGCGGGGACCCGCTGCAGTCACACGGCAATAAAAATGGAGAGATTATTTGCTGCCGTGTCATTCATAATAAATGGATCTCAGGGTGCTTTGAAGAACTAATTAATGGACAAAGGAGAGAGAAATTAGGAGCGGGAGAGCAGGAATAAAAGCTAAGGCTTGAGATTAGGTGTGGAAAGATCTCCTGGAGGAAATATCTGCAGTGGGATTGCTGGGGGGGCCCCGAATCCCACAAGGCTGAGATAAAGAGCTGCAGTTTTGGCCCACAGAATGTGTCATCCCCTCGCTGATGGTGGCAGCTCAACACAGGGGCTCAGAGGAGGATGTGGGTGCTCCTGGCTGTTCCATGGATGGAATTGCTGCCTTCCTCTATCCCTGTTTCCTCCCTGTATTTTGTGGGACACTGCCCAGCTTCCTTCACCAGTGGCTATAAAGTGCACGGCAGCGTCTCAGGGAAATATCCACAAATCCCAGGTTTTATGGCTGATTATTATTTATGCGGACACGCCACTTAGGGACCTCCCTCTGTAAAAATGGTGTCAGGGTGAGCCCAAGAACGTGGCCAGGATGAGGGCGATGGAGGCAGGAGGGGAAGAAGGGAGAAGTTTTCTGTCTTATCAAGGATCATCTGTTTGCCTGCAGTCCCCTCCCACTCAGAGCTGAGCACCTCGGCGCTCAGCAGCGTTTCCAGAGCCTGCACAATTCGTGGAAGGAGGTGGAGGTGGCAGTGGTGCTCCTGAGGGACAGGATGCAGGTGTGCTCAGCCTGGATCAGACTCCGGAGAATCCCCCTGGGAGCAAGACACTGGATTGCTCAAAGTGACGGAACAGGCTCGGGGGGAGAATCCTCCCACCAGCGTCACTGCTCACCAGGGAGCTGCCGTGGGATGTCCCATGCCTGGCCCCGGGGCCAGACACAGAGTTTGGGCAGGGACTGACCCCGAGCTGCTGTTCAGCAGCGCAGAGGGGAGTTCAGCTCTGCCTCCCGCTGCTGCTGAGCCCGGGCTCAAGCCCAAAGCGTGACCTTCACCCCTGGAATCCTGGTGGGCTCAAACTCGGAGGACATCGCTCGGATCTGGGAGCAGGACAGATCCCACAGAGCCCATCAGAGCAGCCGTGTGAGGCAGCACGAGTCCTCCAGCCCTCCTTCCTTCCCCCTTCGTTAAATCCCGGCGCTATAAACCAAAATGTCAATTTTCTTTTCAAACATCTTTTATGGCAGCTTTGATGCGGCTTGGCAGATTGATAGCCCGGCTGACTGACGGCTCCCATTTATCCTCCCATCAGGCGTGCGGGATTCCCCGGCACAGACAGCCCTGACAGGGCAGGAGCCCGGCGAGGGGGCAGCGTGCCAAGGAGGTGGCGGTGGCCCTCTCAGGCAGCGCTGGCACGGCGTGCATCGCCGGGCTGCTGTCTGCTCGCCATCGGGCCGGATGATCCAGCGCAGCCTCGGATCGGCCTCGTGCCATCGGCGGCAGGCTCGGGATGGACCTGGCGGAGGGGAGGAGCCGTGCCAATTAACGAGGCTGCTAATGAGGGCTGGGAGCAGCCGTACCTCCCAGGAGGGAGGCGGGCAGAGCTGCACGGACACCCCCACGCGCAGCCAGGTGCCGCGGAGGGTTAGCTGTGCTCTTTGTGTGCAAACTGGGGGGGATTTCATCCCTTTCAGACAGCCCGGGCAGACCCTGCGCTGTGTGGGATAATGGGGTCAGTGCAGTCCCTCCCCTTCCAGGCCGTGCTGCCTGTGGGATTGAGCATCCCCGCAGCAGCCGAGCTCCTTCCCGGCTGGCGTGCGCCTTCCTCTCCGCTCCTTTCGTTCTCCTCGCGGCAGTTCAAAGGGAGAAGAAAGCAGCAGTGCCAGACAAAAGCCCCGGCAGTGGCAGGCGGTGCGGGGAGCGATGGCCTCGGCTGTTGTGCTGACTTGGTGCTTCCACTCGAGCGAGAAGGCGCCTGGGCAGGCTGGGAAGAGCCCTGCGGTTCGTGCTGACGAGAGCGGGATTAGCATAACAAAGGCTGAATTGTTCAGCACCCGTAGATAAGCTAAGAGTTGCGGCAACACAGCAAATAGACTCTTTTCTTCCCCTCCTCATCTGCTCTTCCCTCTGTCCCTCGCTCGCTTCAGTGCCAGGCTTCCTGGCACCTCTGACGCTCTCCAGCTGCTCGCGGCTCCCAGAACCATCCGAGCACGGAGCTGATGGAGCCGCCGCGTTCCCGGCTCCCCGAGAGGATGCCCGTGGAAAGGCAGAGCTGCCGAGAGCCGCGGTGCCAGCGATGCTCCCTGTCCCAAAGCACGGCGAGAAGGGACAGCGAGGAGGGGACAAAGGCCACCTTGGCCTGGGGGTTGGCCAAACTGGCCCAGTCTTGTGAGCATGGACACAAGGACATGCTGCCAGCACAGCGTTTTAGGCAAAGGTCACCAACCCAGGGAGACACTTCAGACTGTACCTGGTGCCTTCAAACTGATTTCTGCACACAGCAGCTCCTCTTCGCCTTGAAGCCCTTTCAGCTTTTTATACATTTTTCATATACTTGTAGCCTTGCCGATTTTAAATATGTAGTTGTAACCTTCCTAGCACTCTTCCTGCCCTTTCCCATAACAAGCCATCCCTTTCTAACGCATTCCCAAAATTCTGTTCAGTCTTATTCTTAGAAAGAGAATTCTTGACAAGGAGATTTAGTTTTCCACCAGAACTTGTGAGACAGAACAAGAAAATAGGGCAAGGAAGTCCCTAGGCCAAACCCAAAGGTGGGTTACTGGGGTGATTGACTTCTGACTGGATGTACTGGCTAGATATACTTAATTAATTAGATTAATTAACTTTATACAACCTATAGAAAACCTTTCTCATGTGCACAGAGCCATATTTATGCACCTGAAAGCTTTCTTTAAAGAGTTGCTTTTATCTCCCCATTTTGACACCTTTGCAAGGTTTCTTCCTTTTGTTTATCGGCAACAACCTCCTGTGTTCCATCTCGGGCTGGCCTCACTCGGGGGTTATCCCGTGTGGAAGAGCTTGGATTCTGCTCCTTGCTGCACCTCGATTATTCATTTAATGCATTCTTCGGCGGCTGTTGCTCAATTCACTGTGAAACTGGGTGAGAATGCACAAAACAAAGGAGTTCTTGTCTAATTCAACTGCGTGTCTTCAGCAGAACAGGCTTTGGAAACGGCGTTTTCCCTGAGAAAATTCCAACAGGATGATTTTTCCCGGTTGCTTAAATAGGCGGAAAAAAAAAATCAAAACCTCGGCATCTTTAATTAAATTCTTATCAGTGGTAAACCCCAAAGTTTCCATTTCTTGGCTTAAGAGCTTTTATCAAGGAGACTGAATGCGGTCAGTGCTTGACCTCAAACATCTCCCTCGAAATTCTCGCCGGGCTCTGGACCACAAATGAGCATGTGCAGGTTTGCAGAGCTCGGTTTCATTCGCAGCCTTTCTCCCGAAAAGCTGTTTCATTAGGGAAGTGTCACCTGTCCTTCCCCGTTAATGCCGGAGACCCGGAGTGTTCATCTGGGAGCCACGGGAGCAGCAGAGGTGACGTGTGCCTAATGAACTCCATCAGCTCTGGGCTTTCTTTTATCCTAAAACAAAGCGGAATCCCCACCACCGCTGCCTCCTCAAAGGGAACGAGGCCGGGGTTGCCAGGTGAGCGAAACGACAGAAATATCCTATTCCTTGTTGGGCCTTTAATGAAGCATTTACAAGATCAAGCAGGAAGAGATGCCCTCCCCCGGCCTTCTTAAAGCTGTAATTAATTGCAAAGTAAGTAGCATATAATCGCTTTCCCAAGAGCACCCCGGAGAGCAGGGCGGTACCTCTACAAAGGTGCCGGGGCAAGCGCAAGTTAATTAACATTAGGAATTAAGTGGCTAATTGCGTTGTTCTGGCGGGGCAGCCCACCCTCCCCGCGGGGTGGCATTCCCAGGGTGTTTCATCCCAGCACCAGGGGCTGCTCCTGGGTGAATTCTGGATGAATCCTGGATCTGCTGTGTCAGGAGGTGCTGGCAGCATCCTCGTGGTGGTGGCCCAAAGGACCGTGCTGCAAAATCCGTCTTCTTTCGGGCCTTTCCTGCTTTCCCGCTGTGTGTCCCCTGAATTTAGGTGTCCTCTGGGCTGGGTGACACCTCCTCGAGCTCACACATCCAGCCTTGAGCCTGCCTCCCTCCAGTGCAATCTCTAATCTCTCTTGCTGGTGTCAGGAAAATGAATCCACAAACACCAGAAGTTTATGTCCAAAGAGGAGACAGAGGAGTTCCTTTACTTTATTCGAATAAAGGGAGAGCCCATGGGGCATTCCTCTGGGGTCTCTCAAATTTTTGGAGGGCGCAGCCTCCTTTTTATCCCAATTTCCCTCTCCCTTTCCCCACTGGCTGAGGTATTTGAGAGGTACAGACTTCCCGGAACGCTTAATATCTAAGATTCCCCTCTAATGTATAATCCCCTCCTTTAATTCCTAATTCTTTATGGAATTCATGTTTTTCCCCATTGTTTCTTTCATCTTTCAATACCCAATTTCATTTATCAGCAGACTCACTGTATGTTTGTAAAGGCAAACATCTTTTTCCATTCATCAATCAGTGGAATCCTCGTTGTTTCTTTTATCTCCCAGTGCTGATTTTTGTCTGCCAGCAGACCCAGAGTTTGTTTGTAATGATAAATCCTGGCATTCCTCTCACTGGGTTCGCAGCCTGGCTCAGGGTGCTCCCGAATTCCCTGTTCTCCCTGTGCCCAGCCCACCCAGCGGCACTCACCCAGAGCACTGGAAAGACACAAAGACTTCCAAGCCTTCGAGGACTGGAGGTTAATTCTCCCTGGGAATGCTCTTCCTGGGACTGGCTGTCTTTCCATGGGCTGAGCAGCAGCATCTATGAAAGGAATGGCAGGGAGGTGTCCTCACAAATAAACTGAGGCCTGCTGGCAGGAAAAGCCAGATACTGAGAGGTGAAAGAAGCAATGGGAGGAACCAGAAATTCCACAGGAGTTCCACTAATTGATGCAGATTGTTACTCATTCAAGGCCCTGCTAGATCCCTGGGTTTAGAGAAAAAGAACAGAGACACGAGGAAGAAGAAAAGGGAGGAGGGGGTACCCATTAGAATGGAGGTCTGTATGAGGTGATTCAGGAAGTCTGTACCTCTCGGGTACCTCAGCCAGTGGGGAAAGAGGGAAATGTGGTTGGGAAATTGGGATAAAAAGGAGGCTTTGTCCTCCAACAACTTGAAAGACTGCAGGGGAATGCCCCATGGCCTCTCCCTTTATAGGAATAAAGCAATAATTGTCTTCTGTCTCCTTTTTGGACATAAACCTCTGGTGTTTGTGGATTAATTCTCCTGACATCCACGAAGGCACAGGGGATTGAGGGAGAAGTTTGGCTGTCCCTGGAGCTCTGTGCCCAGCCTGTCCCTGTGCACAGCTCCCGTGTTTGTCCCCGTTCCCCTCTCAGGGACAAAGCACAAACCCTTCTCAGAGAGGAGGCTTTACGAGCCCATTTCTTAGATAACAGCACTTGCCTTAACCTCTCCCCTGGCTCTTCTTCCTCTGTTATGCTGCTGCTAATTCCGGGGATATTTCTTCATCTCCTGACAGTCCAAATGCTGCAGCCAAGGTAATAAACAGCACATTAGTTGTGCTTTGTTAGAGGGAACGAGCCTTTCCTGATAAAGAGTCGCCAGGGCCGACAAGAGGAGTTGCTCTCCCGGGCAATATCTTCATCGTGTTTGGCTCCGAGTCATTTCCTCCTGCCCCAGAGCCTCCCTAACTCTGGGTGAATCTGGGATGGCCACGTTCCCACCCTGGCAGGGGAAGAGCAGACCAGCACTGTGGGACAGGTCACTGGGTCTGTGAAAAGAGGAGCAGGACATGGAGGAGGAAGAAGCAGAGGAGAAATTGTATGCCTGGAGTTGCCCCAGCGAGAGCTGGGATGGCCAAACTGGGCAGAGTTGTTTCTCAGCGGGCTCAGAGGTGATGCCAGAGGCTCCATCCATCCAATCAAGGACTCAGCAGTGGTTTGCCAACAGCCCTCAGATCACTTTTCCATGAATGTCCCCAGGACAGTCTCCAAGGGGGCACAGGAAGTTCAGTTCCTGCTGGATGGCTTCGAAGAGGTTCCCCAAAGAGGAGCAGCTGTGTCTGTGCTGAGCTGAGACATCTCCCTGCACTCACAAACCCTCACCCAGTGAGAGCCCCCACCCTGGGCTGGGGACAACAGGTGGCCTGGGGGACAGAGGGACATTAGGAGTTGTCTGACTGGTGGGAGAACAAAGTCTTGAAGCTCATGTTTGGGTCTTGCACAAGTGCTGGGCAGACAGGGCAGTCAGGTGTGATGGCAGCTCCTCACTGTGCCCTCAGAGGCAGAAAGTGTGTGGGTGTTGCAGAAAAATACCCACACAGCCCCATCCTGCTGATGCCACCACAATCCAGGTGCCTGCCCCCAGACTGAGATTAATTTCCTGGCCCTTCCCCTTCCCAAACCTCCTCTCTGAGCATCCCTGCTGTCTCCCAGCCCCATCCTGCCTGCCAGCAGTCAGTGAATGCCAGAAGGAGGATGATGGAGTGTGCCAGGCACATGGGAAGGGAGAGGATGCTTTGGCACAGCGTGGTGGTCAGCGAGCCATGCTCTGTGTCCTGTCCTGGGGCTTGTCCTTCACTGCAGGGTCCAGCACAGCTGCTCAGGCACACAGACACACTCGTGCAGGTAAGAGCACTCAAACACACTCAGGCCAGGATAGCTCAGGAGTTCTGCATCGATCAGAGAGATAGGAGGGGGTCTTTGTTATAAATACATATTGTGTTATTGGCTTTTTGCAAATATTAAAATGAATGTCACATGTGTGATGTTGGAAAACTTGGTTGCATGGATATAGTTTCTTAGAAATAGCAGTGTGATTTCTTAGGATTATAGCATGAGATGTAGAATGCTCCTTTTTGTTCATGTAACTAACTCAGAGAATAGCAAAGATAAGCAAGGAAGTTTCCCACAATCCTGGATTGCCTGGATGAAGATAACAATGAGAGGCCTTGGACACTGGAAGGAAGAATCTATTGATGAGGAAGTGGAACACAGGATAAGCAGAGGATTTGCTCAGCAGAACTGGACCACAATGGATTGTCAGATTTTAAACAGACCTGCAAGAAGGAAAGTGACAGGATGGGGGAACTTGAAACCCAGAAAGTACTAGAAAAGAAATGTTTGAATCATGCAAGACACTACATGAATATGCAAAATTACTGTTGTATTTAAGGAATTGGATTTTGAGTTAAGGCAGCCTGCCAGGCACCTGGCCGTATTAACCCTTTGTTTTATTTCTGTCTCCTATTGTCCTTTTTATTAAACCCCTTATTAAACCTTTTAAAATTTTACCAGGAGTGAACCTTGTTTTTCACAGTCTTTGTGTGGAGCATCTGAGAGTTTATTCCACGAGGCCTCCCAGAACCAAGTAACTGAAGAACAGTGGAGGACCAGGGGTTTTATCTGGGGGTGGGAGATGGGAAGGGGGCAAAGGGGAGGAGTAAAGGCGAGATTGGGGTACCCAGTGCAGTGGGAGTACAAGGGAGGGGTGGCTGAAAGGGGATACCAGGGAAGAGGGAACATTCCAGAACCAGGTACATGCAGAGACTACACTGCTTTATGGAGAGAGCCTTCATTCGGCCTCTCCCTTCCTGTTTGTGTTGGGATGTGTGGGAGATCTCTTCCCAAAGGCACCTAATGTAGCAGAACCCTGGAAGGACTTCCAGGCTTCCCAACGTGGCATTACCCCACCAGCTAATTAAAGTGGGGCTGTCCCAAAGTGATGACTTTGCAGGGAGGCTGCGGCTCTGAAAGAGATTGATGTTGCATGGCTTATCAATTTTCAATCTCAACACAGCCAGATATTTACCAGGCTGCAGAGAACAAACACTTGTAATATTTAAAGGGGGAAGACTTTAATGAAATCCATTGCAGATCGCCAATTTCTGTTCCCCTGGGCTCATTCCTTTCCTCTTCTTTCAGTCATTTTTCTTTTTTTCAGTCTTATTCTCTCTCTCTTTTTTTTTTTTTTTTTTTAAGCACACAATAGTCAATGAGGGAAGCAGAGTTTCATTTAAAATGCCGGTTCCCTTCATCTCTCCCCCTCCTCTTTCCCTTCCGAAAGGTTTATGCATTTATTTGGATAAAAGGTTTTAAACAATAAAGAACTGTCTGCAATAATTTGTGAAGATAATAGATTATCCTGGGAGGAGGCCTAGGTTGAAAAATTTCCTACTGCAGAATTCAGTCCGTGTCATTTAGTTATTTTATTAGGAAAGGGAAAGAAGGAGGGCAGGAGAGTCAGAGGGAGAAGAACACAATTGCTAGGCTGAATTATTTGCCGGAGTAAATCCTCCCAGTTTTACGAGCGGCACCTGGACCTGGGCCTTTCCCCACCTCGCTCCCGGGCCAGGGCCACGCAATCAGCGCCGGGGGCTGCCAGGTAATTTTCCCAAAGTCACCTCGGTGGGAAATAGCTGCTGCCTGCAGCCCCGGGAGGGCAATTGGATACGGGCCGGGATGAAAAGCACCGCTCAGCTTTCTCCGAGGAGCCCTCGGGACAAACTGCCCGATCCCGGCACGGGATGCTCCGGCTAAAACCCATCAGGCGCTCCGAGCCGGTCCTGAGCCTGCCGTTTAAAGCTCGGCTTTAGATTACAGATCTATGGCCTTAACGTGCTCATTAGCACGGCGGGAAGAGCGATTGTAATGAATCCGGGCTGCCTAAATCGCTAATCAATAGCGAGAGGCTTTGGCTGATTCTCCTCAGCGCCGGCTCCGCAGCAGCTCCAGCCCTGTCCCCGCCGCGTTAATAAACACACGCTGCTCCTGTCTGGGCCAGCGCCTCAGACTGACTAATCACCTCCAAACAACTTGTAAATGCATGGTTAATGAGAACTGCATGAATAATTGCTTTTTCATTCTCCTGCCTAACCGGGAAAAAGAAAAAAAGAAAAAAAAAAACAACCCAGATTGAGATTTCTTTCCCGGAGTGGCTCAAAATAGAAAGTTTTCCTGCAATTTTTTTCCTTGCCGTAAAGGAGTTCGTGTGTGTGAGCCCTCTCCACCTTCTCAAAGCCTTTGAGATGAAATGGAAGAGTCAATATAATCCAAAATAAACCAGATTCCTGTTTGTTTTACACTCATTTTGCTCTCTTTTGAAAGTAGTCTTAAAATTAGGTTGAGGCAAATGTAATCTTCGAGTAGTGTTTTGAATGGAAATGGTTTTATTTTCCCATTCGGGGAATAAAAGATCTCTTTGAAACCCGATGTGAAAATCTCCTGGCATAGAGAGGGGGAGAAAAAAATAAGCCTTTTCTATCATTTATTAAAGATGTCTGAAAGAATCTCAGATCGCTGCATTCTTCAAACGCTGCTGTCACTCCTCCTGCAGCTCTGGCACTGGGAAGATGATGGGATTGGGGGGTGGGCTGACCCTGGCTGGGCCCAGAGCCGCTCTGTCCCTGCCCTCCTCAGCTGGAGAGGAGAGAAAACACAAGGAAAAGCTCGTGGATTGAGATAAAGATAAGCTGGAAGCTTCTGGCAGCCACTCCTGCATCCCCCCTCTGCCAAACCTTGCCACCCAAACTCAGCACAGATTGTGACCCACAGACCTCCAAGGGTATTATACCCGTGGCCACTGTGACATTTCCAGAGGGTTTCTGGGTTTATTGGGCTGGTTGCTGTCCCCTTCCAGAGCCAGTTCCACCTCAGGAGCCTGGGAAGCAGCACGGGCTGAATGCAAATGGGATCAGGATCAGTTTATTTGCACTCGCTCAAACTTCTGCGAGCGTGTCTTGTTCTTCTTTAATGGTAAATTTGGGGTTGGCTTCTAAAACCAATCCCTAATTGAGTGAAAGAAATTCAAGGAGCTACAAATACCCTAAACCAGCCTAGTTTGCAGCAGCCTATAAGCCTGTTTTGCATTAAATCAGGTTTTTTCTGTAAATGAGACCTTCACTATAATTGCTCTGGAGCAGCTTATTCTGATTTCTTCGCCTCTTTGGCTTTGGTAATTTGTCTTCAGCAAAACACTGAGGACAGACAAACCCCAGGGGAAGGCAGGGGACGCTCAGCAGGACAAGCCCTGCTGGCACAAGCTGTTCCTCCCCTCCTCCCATCTGCCCAGCTCCTCTCCGGTGGGAATTCTGAGCCCAGCCCAGCATCTCCCGAGTCCCCCAGCTCTGGGAATGGGGTCCTGGGGACTCGTGTGGGGTGTGAGGGAGCCTGGTGGCTCCAGGGTCTGCAGCACCATCCTCAGTGGGGTGACAGCAAATGGGAGAGGGAGGGAAGGCTAGGAAGGTGGGGTTGGAAAATGAGTTCTTTTAACTCCAGCAGGTGGAAGTGACCTGCCTTATCAAAATTCACCTTGGGGCTGGGTTCTCACAGCTCCTCACCCCCAGCAGCCCTGAGGGATCTCTTGGGCACATTCCAGCCCTTGTGCTATGTACCAAATGCATCCCCTGGGCACAGGGTGTGAACGGGGCTCTGTGCCCCCAAAAACACCTGGGCATGGGCACATCTGGGCAGCCACATCCCCACCTTGCTGTGCCCCCATCCCAAAGGCAGAGCTCTGCCAGGACATGGGATGTGCCTCCTCACACCTGAGAGGAATGACAGATTTATCATTACAAACAAACTCTGGGTCTGCTGGCAGACAAAGATCAGCACTGGGAGATAAAAGAAACAACGAGAAGGATTCCACTGATTGATGAATGGAAAAAGATGCCTTTATAAACATACAGTGAGTCTGCTGATAAATGAAAGTGGGTATTGAAAGATGAAAGAAACAATGGGGAAAAACATGAATTCCATAAAGAATTAATAATTAAAGGGGGGGATTATACATTAGAGGGGAATCTTAGATATTAAGCATTCTGGGAAGTCTGTACCTCTCAAGTACCTCAGCCAGTGGGGAAAGGGAGAGGGAAATGTGGTCAGGAAATTGGGATAAAAAGGAGGCTGTGCCCTCCAAAAATCTGAGAGACCCCAGGGGAATGCCCCATGGGCTCTCCCTTTATTCGAATAAAGTAAAGGAACTCCTCTGTCTCCTTTTTGGACATAAACCTCTGGTGTTTGTGGATTAATTTTCCTGACACACCCACTGCCCCGACAGCCACAGGGAGAGATCAGGCAGCTGCAGGAACTCCCCAGTGCAGGGATCAGAAGGAGAACAAATACAGGAGACAGAGAATTCCATGTGCTAAAAACAACAAGACATCAGCAGGGATGGCACTTCCATGACCAACCTGGGGTTCTGTATCCAGATTTGGGGTGATGGGGCTGTGGTTCCCCCTGTTTGTTCCCCTGCACAGCCACCCAGGAGATCCAGTCCCTAATAATAATCCAGGGAGATTGAGGGAATTGCAATCCCAATAATCCAGCGGGGCAAATCCAGGGGGCCAAACCCTCCTGGAGGCAGCTGGAGAAATAAGCAACACCCAGCACAGCATTGTGAGCACAGCTGGGCTCTCCCAAGGAGTTCAGAGCTAATTCCACCTCTGCACTGAAGACTTTCGATGACTGTTAATGAATTTAAACGATGGGGATTTTCTCTTCATGCTTCATTGCATATGCTCCTCACATTAAGATGCTAATTAAGAATCCATCAGGCCAAGCTGGGAATGATGTGGACACTGAGCAAAGTGGAGCTGTGACAGTGGCTTTGGGGTACTCAGTGGGAGTCTGATAAATTATTTGTTTCCACAAGACTGCTCTGCACAGGTCCCACAGGGAGCTGAGATTTGCTGTGGCTCTCACGTCTCGGTTCCATCCCTCTGGGATGTCTGAGGGCTGCTTGGGCAGCCTGGGCTGTGTGTGTGAGGAAAAGAGGGTTGTTTTTGGGCACAGAGAACAAATCCCTCAAGGACCAACGAATATAAACTCCCCTTCCCTGATGGAGAAAGTCCCTGAGCAAACTGTCCCCAGCCAACTGCTGGAGTGTGTGAGATATTCCAGGTAACAGCACCATTTTCTGCTTTTCTGGTGTGTTTTCCACGTCTGTGCACAGCTGCTCTGGGCAGGTGGTGCTGTTGTGGTGTTTTCAGGTGGGTCAAAGCAAAGCCTTAAATTATTTTGGTGGGTTTGACTGCTTTTGGTCTCAAGGATGCTTCCCAGGTGCTGACACATCCCACCTAAAGCATCCTGTGTGTGAGGAGAGTTTGGCACTGGGATGTCAGGGCATTCCAGGTGGGAAATTCCCCCCTCTAATCCACCAGACCCTGTCAGGATATCTCAACAGCAGTGGTTGAGAAATCACTTCTAAAACCTAGGCTGAGCCAAAGTCTGCGACTGCTTCTTAAAAGTCAAGGGGAGGGCGAGAGAGAAGAAAAGGTTTATAAATCATGAAACCTATTAATCTAATCCTAGAACAAATTTACCAATTCTAAAATGGATTTTCAGAGATGATGGGAAAAAAATGGATTTTGCAAATCTGAACAATTAGTCCTTCTTAAAGAGCTTCTTGCTTCCCAGAGCAGCTTTGTGCTCGGGACAGTTTGGTGAGAGATTGTTCCCGGCTGCCTGTGGCCTCTCATTATGAGAGGGATTGCAAATGCTAATTCTGGGGCTGAAAGTCTGCTCAAGCATTGTCAGCGGTGTGAGGAAATGAATTCCTGCACTTAACAGCTTCACTGCTGCTCTGCTTCCTGAAGGAAATACTTGTAGCTTCAAGTGATTTCTGAAACAGTGGTGACACGGCTGAGATCTCAGCCTTGATCCTAGTGATCCCCAAACCTCAGGAAATCACCACCCTCCCCAGTTCTATCCAAATTTTGGGTAGTCACAGCTCCTCTTCACTCTTGGCTAAGAGAAAAGCTTTGGTGCTGGTGTGGTCACTTCAGAGCAGCTCCTTAGAGGTTTTTCACAACACCATCACTATTTTCACAGCACCCATCCAAAATCTAGAAGAGCAGGAGGGAAAAAAGAAAGGCTGGCCTGAGGAGCGAGGAGCTTGTTTTGCAGCAGAGCCTCTTGGCTTATTAATCTCAGCAAAACAGAAGTTGAGTGGGCACAGAGAGGATCACTCCCTCCGTGCACATCACAGCGCGGGGGGGAGAAGGACGGAGACGCTTAAACAGAAAATCAGCACGGGCTTGGGGGGGAAACAGGCAGGGATCCACTTCAGATGGCAATTCAGGAAAGGTTCTGCCGGCAGAGGAAGGGAGGTGGCTGTTGTGGGTGGTGATGGCCCATGAGGGAGATGCAGGATCAGTTCCGGGCTCCTCCCAAGGCTCGGCACCACGCGGGGCCAGGGCCGGCGGCCGCGGATGGAGGCGAGCGCGGGACACGATCTCAGCTGCTGCTGGGAGCTGTTTGTCTCGGTGCTGATGGAATATCCAGGGCCCAGTCGGTGGGGGAGTTATGGAGAGGCTGTCCTTGTGTATGACAAATCAAAAGGGACGTGAGGAATTAGGGAAGGGAAACGTTTATTTTCTGGCTTTCGAATGCGCGTCGCACCCAGTTGAGAACCAAATTAATTCATTCATTAAAGGCACTCGCCGTGGCGGATGAAGTGGCAGAGGCAGACTGGGGGTGGCTGCTGCCTTACCACGGGAGGCTGAGGGCACTGGTGGCACAGTAGGGACCAGAGCAGGCTCTGGTGCTGGGACAGCCTGGGATGGAAGCTCAGCTGGGAGATGTTCCCAGCCAAGAAACCCCAAGGGGGAATTTTGTCTTCATCAGGTTTACACAAGAGGTTTTTTCTGCCTTTGCTGCACAACTGCTTGAGGTGTCTCAGATATTTGGCTGCTGGGATGGCTGTGGAAGCTCCCACTTTTCCTTTCCTATTTTCAGTCTCAGAGAGAGATGGTGCTGGGTGCTGCCTCCCCGCTCCTGGGGGTTATTCCCTCTTCAATGGAGGCTCTTCTCCTTGTGCCAGCACAGCAAAGAGAACATTCCCATGGCTTTGGGGACAGCAGAGGTGCAAACTGTCCTGTGCGAGGAGTTCTGCCAGCTCCCCAGGCTCAGAACTGGCCCCATCCCACCAGGAGGGTGGGGCAGGCTCTGTGCCCTCTTCCTTCAGGGATCCCTGGTGCTTGGTGGCCCTGGTGGCCTCCACACATCCCCACTGCATCCCTCCCAGCACAGGCAGGTCCCACATCCCCGTCCAAGCCCCCCAGAGCTGGGATCATGGAGCAATCCAAGCTGAGGAGTGGATCCTGACACCCTCCTGGTTTTCCCAGCTCTCTGGAGGCGGAGATGGAGATTTAGGGATGCACCTTGTGCTCCTTTGGGAAGTCGTGAATCGTGGAGAGGCTCAAAAACCAGGGTCTCAAATATCCAGCTACAGCATCACCTGACTGGAGCCAATCTCCCAGCCCTCTTGGCAGCTGGATCCACACCAGAGCAGGAGCAAAGCTGAGTGCCACCATCAGATCCTCTCCCTCTGCCAGGTACTCCCTGTATCCTCCTGGAGTGGGCAGGGTGGTGGTGCCTCACCTGGGAGCGAGGCCAGGGCAGCACACTGGGTAGGGCCAGCTCTCTGTGGGGACACAAATGTTCCCCCACAGCTGGGGACTGCCCCCAGAGCCCCCAGACCCATCGCTGTTATGGGGATGCAGCACAGCTCCCCAGCAGCCAGAAACACCCACTCCTGGCTGGGTGACAGCTCCGTGCAGCCAAGCAGGGCAGCAGAGGAGTGGAGCCACACAGCGCAGGGAAAAGAGCGTTTTGGAGGGTGTGCAGCTTCCCCGAGAGAAGCCTCTTGTGGGTCAGAAGTTCACAGCTACAAAAGACAGCCTGGGTCACGCCGTGCTTCTGGATCCCTCTCACACAGAGAGGGCCATGAATGATGTCTTCTGTCAGCCCCAACTGGCGAGGAGATCCTGCCTCGTCCTGGCAGACAATGGCCTGGCTGAAGTTATTCATGACTTCATCAGGCCTTGGCCAGACTGCAGCGCTGCCTGTGCTGAGCCCCGGCCAGCCCCAGGCTGTGTCAGCGCCGAGCCCGAGCTGCTCCTGCCCTTCAGGTGCCCAGATCCGCACAGGACAGCCCAGATCCACGTTCTGTACGGTGCCAGGAGGGGACAGCCCCTGTCTGGAGCTGGGCCAAAGGCAGAAAAATAAAGGGTTTGTAATCACCAAGAGCAGGGTGGAGGTTCTGGTTGTGAAGCTGATCCTGAGTTTTCCCGCAAGGAGAGTCCAGGACCCACGTGTGGGTGCACAAAGCCTTTTCCTCTGTGTCGTAGCCACTGCAGCCAGCCAGGACCCCCAAGGATCTTCACTCCAATCCTGCTGCCACTGCTCTTTTGTGAGCTCTGCCCCCAGACATTCATCACTGCCAGCAGGCAGGGAAGTGGGAGCAGCAGACAGGGAACAGAGCTCTCTTGCTCAGCACCACTTGTTTGTTCGTCCCTGCCTCTCCCTCAGCCCCACAGGACTTTTCATCTCGGAGGCAGGAGAGTCTTTGCACACTCCAGCCTCCAAAGGATCCTCAGGCACGCCGGGAAGCAGCCACCTCTGGCTGTTTTGTTCCCAGCTCTGAATGTGTGCTCGGAGAGAGGGAGGATGTGTGATCTGAGAGGAGAAGGGGGCTGCGATTCTCCCGCTCCTCCTTTGGCGCTCGCCACACAATGTGCGAGGGAGAAACAATTTGTGCAGAAGAAACAGGAGCAAGGAGCTCCGTGGAGCTTGCAGGGAACAAAACACAGCGGGGAAAAAAAGGCTTTTGAGGAAGTGTCAGGTTGGGAAGAGGGGGCAGAGGCGATAATGCACGGAGCTGGAGGGAGACTGCGGAAGGGAGACAGGCCCAGCTGGGAGGTCACTTCAGGATCTGTGTTGGATCCTGTGGGTGCAGGATGTTCCTCGAGCAAGGAGAGGGAAGTGTGAAGGGGATGACAGCTGGGAGCAGAGAGGGTTTCTCCTCTCACAGGGAACTGTCTGGCACTGCTGAGGGTGGCACATCCACCTCCTTGGGTGCCAAGGGACAGCAAAAGGGACAGCAAAAGGGACAGTTTCCTTTTCTGTCTTGAAGGGAACCGCTCTGATCAGGGCCCTGCTGCTGCCCCACGAGCAGTCATCACATTTTGGGGGATAAAAGCAGAGCCACACTTCCTTTTGTTCTCCATAGAGGTCCAGGAGCAAGGCACGGCACGTGTGGGTCCCTGGGGAGGGGACAGGAGTGTCCCCTGCAGTAAGTGACACCTGACCGTGCCTTATTGAGTAGCCATCGATCAGCTGGCCCTGCCCATGGTAATGAGAACGGGGTCGATGCTAATTAGTCCATTTGCATCCAGGGCTGGATGCCTGTGCGTGTGAGGGGGTGCCAACGAGGCTCATCTGGTGCTTTAACGGAGCTTTAATTCAGACTCTGCATTCCCTTGCACTCCTTGGACACCCCAGCATCACCCCCCCAGATCCTCCTGTCCCAAATTTCCTTGGTTAGAGGCGACACTGAAGGCCTGGGAAAAGGACGAAGAGATGAACTCCCAGATTTTTGCCTCATTTGTAGCCCAGGTTTGGTGCCTTTATCTCCAAGCAGCATTTCCTGATCCTGCAAGCAGAGAGCCACCAGCCATGTCTGGAGGAACACAAAAACAAAATCTGTGCACCTTGGCCACCGAGATTTCCACTCAGTGCTTCTGCCTCTCCATCCCCACCCATGGTTTGATTCAGATGCTCTCAGGGGAAGGAGCCCTTCTCCCTGGGATCCTGCAGGGATGCCCAGTCTGCTCCGAGGCTCTGGGATGACCTTCCTTGGGTGAGTTCTCCCTCTCTGCAGTTGTGGTGCTCACACGTGGCCCAAAGAGCTCCTCTGAGCTCCCTGCAATGGGTTTCCATCAGCAGCAGCTTCTATCTGCCAAGCAATTGATAACAACAAATAATTAAAAATGCGTTTCTCTTCCAGCAGCCTCTGGGTGCTCTCTGTAGCAAAAACGAGAGCTTGTTGGTGTGGAGGCCCATAGGAAAATGTGTTTTTTCTCAGCTGTGAAGTGCTGCTCCTGAATCCTTTTATATTCTGGTCTGTGTCCATCTCATCTGCTGCTGTTCCTCAGGTCAGAGGCTGCATCTTCTCCGGTTCTGCACTGTGGGATGCCAAGTGCAGGCAGTTTGTTGTTACTTTTCCATGCTGTTTGCTTGCTGGCTTGATTTTGGAGCTGAAATGCCATGAGGAGGGGATGGAAAGGCTCTGCTCTTAAATAATTCCCTGTGTAGACGGGCTTCTTCTGGAATGGGAATGGGTTTTCCTGCTTTAGCTGAATCCACTTCCAGCTCCAACCGGCTGCTTTGCCTGGAGCTGGAATGTTTGTGAGGGGAGGTACTGCAGGACAGCTCCATCCCAAAATTCCAGCCTCCTTCGCTGCAGTGTTTGTGGTCAGAGCTGACCAGGCGCATCTGGGGGGCAGCCCCAGAACATCTCAGAGGACACTGACCCCAATCTCCGTCCTCCAGCATTTCTGTGGCCACTTAGGGCATTTGTTGATCAGCTTTTAGAGCAAAATAACGTCATTTGCAGAGGTGGTTGTGCTGCACCGGGGGTGACAACATCTCCCACGCTGTGTCCCCACACCAGGCAGACCCTGCTGACCTAAACACGGACCCACCACCCTCTGGAATGTCCCTGCTTCTCCCCAGTGTCCCATTTCCCACCCTGAGGATGTCACTGCCGGCCGTGCCACCAGCACGTGGTGCCCGTGGGGCTCCGAGCGCTCCCTCCATAGAGGGGTCCCCAAAGGGGCTGGGGGACAGCAGGGCCACATCCCCTGCCCAGGGTGCAGTCCCTGTCTGCAGGATGCTGGGAGCCACTGGGTGTCAGTAGCATCCCACTTCCCGGTCGCTCGTGGCCGTGGAGCCAGGGGGATGAGATTTCCTCCATGGAGAGCAGCTCCATCCCTGCAGAGAGCAGCTCCTGGCAGGGCAGGGCAGCACCGGCCCCACCACTGGAGCTGCTGGTTGTTGGCTGGGTTTTCCCAGCCTGTGGAGCTCCAGGGAGGGGTGGCACCACTCCAGGAGCTGCAGCTGAGCAGGGATACCCCGTGGAGCTGCAAATCCTCAGGAAGGATTGAGCGTTTGTCCTGGCTTCTTTGGCCGAGGTGGCTCCTTCACATGAGTGCTCCCCAAAGATGGGATTTTCTCCAAGCCACCTCTCTTCCTCCAGCCCTGCCTCAGCTCTGAGCCCTTCCCTGCATTGTCTGTGTCACCCCTGCCACCCCATACCCTCTGGGCTGAGCAGTGGATGAGGAGAGCCCCAGCCCAGAGGTGAGCACCCACGAGCTGTTTGCTGGCTGCTGAGCTTCTGATCGTGTCACCTTTTTTTCCCCCATCCTTTAAAAGTTACTAAAATGAAGATTTTTGCAGGGATATATCACGGGTGGGGTGACATTTCTGGCTCAAAGCAGATGGAATGCAAGGTCCTGTGTCCCAGGACAGCCAGTGAATCCATAACCCCAGCACCCACGGAGAGCACGGAGCTGCCAGCCCACCCTCACGCACAGGATCTGAGCCCCTGCCTTCTGCTGTGTGCAAACCTGACCCAAGGGCTGCTCCTGGTGCGTGTGGAGTCCTTCAGTTCCTCCTGGTGAAGATTTCCATCTGCTGTTAATAATTCACCTTCCCTGGGTTGAAGTGAGGCTGTCTCCAAACCTGCGGCTCTGTCTTTTATCACCAAGATCAGATCTGCTCATCCCTGCTTTCGCTGTCTCCCCGTGACTCTCGTGTCCTCCTGCATCCACCAGGCTGTCCAGGGATGAGGGATCTCTCTCCTGGGTGCACAAAATCCTTGAAGGCCCTTCAGTTCTTAAAACAGAAGGGGAAATGTCCAAGGAATCCAGAATAATGCTGGTCCCTGCTCCTGGCCAAGTTCCTGGGTGCAGACTGTGCAGCCTGTGGGGTCTCTTGCCACATCTGGGATTTCCCCCAGACCATTCCCGCCCCGGGATGCATTTCCTTCATCAGACCTGCATAGGCTGTACCTACCCAAAGTCGGGAGGGCAAGTGGAGTTCAAACCCAGCCCTCCACCCACGCACAGAGAGTGAGGAACCCCCATCTCCTTCCCCTGTCAGCAGGCCCCTGCTTTTCCCAGAGCTCCTGGGGATGGAAATGCCCATTCCTACACCCACTGCTTCCCAGTAATTGCTGTGCAATGCACTTTCCAGGGCTATTATTCCTTGGCTGCCGATCCCAGCCGGGCACTCAGCTCGAGGAGTTAATGGAGGCTGTGCTCTGAGGGGGACAAGCCTCACCAATCCTTTTCCGTGTACACAGGGCCTCGATTAAAGGGTTACAGGGAGGGGAAGGGAAGGGCTAAAAGCCCTGCTTGGAGCTGAGCTGTGGCACTCAGGCCTGACACTGAGCTGTTCTCCTGCTGCCAAATCCTCTTCAGCAACCCAGAGCTGTTTGTGCCTCTCGGTGCTGGGAGGAAAAGAGCTCGGCGAGAAGCTGGGAGGGCAGAGGAGGGAGAGTCTGACTGGGCCCTCACAGCTCCGTTGGCAGAGTCAGGACCCACCAGCCGTGGGGGATTGAGTCCCCCTGGGAGGTGAGTGCCCTGCTGTGTCCCAGGGTGACGGAGGGAAGGCAGAAATGTCCCTTGTGTGAGGGGACACTGCTGGTGTCACCCTGCACGGGGCAGGCGGAGAGTGATGCCGAGGCCTGGGCACGCACAGAGCGATCCCAAGCTCCCGTCCCATCCGTGCCCTCCCTGATGCCTTAGGTTTTAACTTTTGTATTTCCCAAATCCTGCACTGCCTCGTGTGTAACTCTGCAGTTTGGTGTGGCCTGTGAGCTGCTGTTCTCTCACACTGCTCAGACATAACAAACCTCTCTAGGTTTGCTCTCCAAGGACACCTCGATTGTCCCGGGCCCAAAATGTGTGATCTAAAAGCCTCTGAAAAGGGGGGCAAACTTAATTCCATCATTAACTGAAGTTATAATTGGAGAATTAACCCTGATATGCAAATGGACCAAACTTATATAAGTGTGAAGAACCCAGGGTCCATCTTGGGTGGAGCCTTTTGACTGCCCAGGGTGTGCCTTTGAAGGCCCTTCAAATAAATACCTGCTTTTATTCTCTCTTTTTTGTCTCTCTTTTCAGAGGTAGCTCCTCAAGGCATCATCCCTCCCTTTGCTGTGTGCAATAACAAAGCCTGGGCTTTGAGCCTGCAAAGCCCAGGCTCAGCTGGGACAGCACAAACCCTCGGGTGACTGCCAGGGACAGTCCCTGGACAGCCCCAGGGTGCAGAGCAGAGCTCCCACTTCCTTCAACACCAGGCAGCCATGGAAGCTTTCCCAGCCCAGACGAGGAGGGATTTGCCTTCACTTCAGCTTGATTGATGACTGTCTGGTGCAGTTATCAGCAAGGAGAGCTGGCAGCCCACCCGAGGGATGTGGGATTTGCAGGGCTGGATTTAGGATGGACATGGCTGAGCTGCAGCTCCTTGAGGTGCTGGAGGCTGTGGGGTCAGGAAGCTCCCAGCCTGGTGCTGACACCCATGGGTGGTTTCACCCCTTCCTGCTCCTGCCCTGCCTCATCTGGACATGAGCAATGCATTTTCCTGATGTTCCAGGGATCGCCTGGAGCCTGGCAAATGCAATGGCCTGCTGGGAGCTCACATCCCTGCCTGTCCCTGCCTCCCTGACTGCCAAGGGAGAGAGAAAAGTGGGAGAGGAGAAAGCAGCACGGTGGTTTGGGACAGAGAAAACCTTTCGCTCCTTCTCCTCAGAGACTTTCTTCTTCCCCAGGATGACACAACTCCTGTATTTTCAAATTTGGGTTATTTCACAGCAGCAGAGTGGTTTTGAGTTTAGATGGGACTGAGACACTCCAGTTCTGGCCAAGGGTTGATGTGTCTGTGGCCTGGAGGCAATGTGCTGGGTGCTGAGACTGCAGTGTCAGTTCCTGTGCTGAACTTGCAGTGATCTCCATTCAGAGGTGCAAAGCCGTGGTTTGATGCCCTCATCCCACACCAGCCTGGTGGAGAACAGCACAGAGAACAAACTGTTGCTGAAAGAGCTCCCTGCATCCCTCAGCTCCTCTTTCTGGGCTTTGTACTTCCCTTTTCTGTTTGCTTCGCTTCAGCAGCTTCAACAAACTGTAAACTCTTGGTGGGCTTCTTTTCTTCCTCCTGGCCCAGAATCTTTAAAACCTCATTGTTTTTCTGGAAACAACTATTTATTTTTTTCTCTGCTGTCGCTCTATGCTTTCATCTCTTCCCTGTTCAAGTCAGCAGTCCCCCTTCTTTTGAATCTGGTTTCCCCTGAGACACTGCAGATTTTCGATCCCCTTTTCCACACTGTCTCCTGGCAGCTCGATAATTTTCCAGCCTTTCTTTCCTCATTCCCAGCCCTTCACATTTATTTTCAGTGGGAGCCCTGGGTGAGGCGCTGCCTCCCTTACCCCACCCATATCTTGGCACAGAGATTGGGAACGAGGGAAGTTTCATCCAGGAGCCCTCTGGGATGGAGGGATGGAGTCCTAGGCTCTCAAGGAGGACGTGCCCTCCTGGGATTAAATCCCTGGCTGGTGGAGCTGCCCCCTCGAGCCCTTTTCAAGTGTTTGCTTTCCCTTTTTCTTGTCCCTCCCTTGATTTTTATTTGTGGACCTCGTTTCTCCGATTAACCCCGGGGCCGGCGCGGCTCCTAAGAAAGATGCTCTCACTTCATTAAGAGATAATGGAAGCTGTCAGAGGTTTGAAGGATTGCACTTGTGATGGGAGCAGGAGAGGGAAGAAATATATTCACAGCAAAGTTACATTTTCATGTAAATTGTTTAAAGATTTAAATGGTTTCTATTAGGAAGGGTCAGCGGGGCTGTGCAGAGGCCTAAATTAGTCCTTCTGTGCAGAACTGTAATATTGTCTATAAACGAAAAGGAATAAAGGAAGCCGTTAATTTTTTTTTTTCTCATTTCAGCTCACATTTTTCTCCCTCTGCCTTTCCAGCAGCCTTCCCCCGATTTTCTTCCGTTCTTTGCTCCTCCCGTTCTCATCTTCGGGCTGGGCTTGGCGATTTTGCTGTGACCCAGCCCTGCCCGGAGCCGAGTCCTGCCCAGGCAGTCACAGCTCTGGCGCTGTCTGGCGGTCCCCAAACACCTCCTCGCAAATGCAAATGCGCTGCTTTGGGTTTCTAGGCACACAGCTGCCCCACGGGGAGCGGGAGGCCCGGGTGATCAGTTAATTTGTTAATGACTATCCCAAGTGGGTTGTTGGCTCGCCCGCTGACATGTTAGGTGGAGTCACTGCTCCGTTTCTTCGCTCCGGGCTGGTTGGTAATTCATCCACAAACACATCTTCATATAAATAATCACAAGACAGCAATTTGCTCGGGTATTCGCAGCTGAGCATGTTTTTGCACACACCAGCGCCTGGATAAATGCGATGGCACCTGTGGGGATAGGCCTCTCTCTGCTCCCCGCTCGGATCCCAGCCCCGCTCCCGATCCTGCCTGCTTCCAAAGGGATGCTGCTGCATGGGGAGAAGGGGAATTGCCTTCCCCTGGGAGCGCTGGCTCTTAGGGATGGCCAACTGTGCAGTCTCTGCTGGCTTTGCACACACGTGGGGCTGTGGTTTGCCCTCGAAACGCTCCTTGGCAGGTGGTGTCACCTGCAGACATGCGAGGCAGAGCTCTGAAGGTGCCTTCCCCTCACCCGTGCCCCCGTGCTCCATCCATCCATCCCTGATACTCAGTGCCTCTCTGCTCCCAGCTCTCTGCGTGCCCTGGAGCAGCGATGGGAGGGTTAAACCACCTGCTCCTCGCTGCATTCCCACCAGGGCCGCAGGCCAGAGGAATAAAAGAGCTTTTGGGTGATCAGAGATTTCATTTACAAGGAGCTGGACAGACTTTTCCCCTCAGAGGGCAGGAGCAGAGTGGCGAGGCAGGGAGAGGTGTGTGCCGTGTCCTACAGCAGTTCCCGGGAAGGAAAACCTCCTCAGCTCCGCAGCACTCTGCTTTCAGCAGAGTTCAGCCCCCTGGCTCATCCCTGCCATGCAGAACAGCAGAGATCAAACTAATCTCCGGGCTCTGGAGGCTCGGCTCCAATTACGGGAGGTGAGGCACTCATTGCCCTTCACTCACGTGCAGGAGTCCCCTGGGGCTGGGAGGTCTTTGGGGAGCAGCAGGAGGGAGAGGGGTTTGCATGCAGATCACTGGGAAGGCAGCAAAGGCAGAGGCTAAAAGGCTGTGGCTGAGAGGAGGGAACTCTTTCCGTGCTGGGTTCTGAAGGATTTTGGCAGAGGCGAAGCTAGACCAGCCTGCTGGTGGAATAACAGGTCTCCAGTTTTGATCTTGGGAAAGAAAGAGATGCCTTTTGCAGTTTGCAAGAGCTCAGGAACAGGCCTGCCTCTCAGGAAGAGGAAATCCAGTATCCCAAGCAAATTTTGAGCTGCTTGTAGAGCAGAGAGAGGCACACCCAAAATACCCATCCCAAATGACAGCACCACCCTAAAAAAGGCAGCTTGCAGCTGGGGTTCTGGGGTACAGAGACTGCTCAGGATCTCCTGGTCCTCAGCATGAAACTCCCCTCAGTGACACAAAACATCCTCCCCTTCCTGAACAGGTCTGGCTTCTTACTCAGCTCCTCATCCCCTGCTCCTCTGAATTGCAGGGTGTCCCACAGATTTGTTCTTTTCGTGGTGAAGGATCCTCTAATTCCAGCTGAAGGACATCCTTGGGCTTTTTATCTCCATCTCTTCAACTGCCAGCCTCAAATAACTCTTTTCCCTGTTTCCCCATGCATTCCTCTCCCAGCTCTCTGTTCAGGCAGCAGCTCCATCCTTTCCCTTTGCTCTCCACCTTTGGCCAAACCCTTGCAGGTCCTGCAGGAAGGATCTTCACCCCACTCTTGTCCCAGCTGCTGTGGTTTCAGTCAATGTCTGGTCAGCGTGGTCAGTTCAGGACCCCAAACACAGCTTTTCTTTAAAGAAAATTTAAAGAATTTAAATATTAAATAAATTAAATATTTCCCCAATACTTCCTGCTCTGGAATTTGCCTTTCCCAGAGCCACACTACAGCAGAGATTTATGGGAGGCAGGTTAGTCTCTGCCTTTCCCTTCTTTGCTTCCAATGTCTGAGCTCCCAGCTCAGAGCAGAAGCTCCTTTCACAGGAGATTCTCTGCAACTGCTGCTCCTCAAGGTCACCCAATTTCTCCCACAGGAGGAATGGATTCCCTTCAGCTTCGGGGAATCAGCAATCTTCCTAAACCCAATCTGTCTCTCTGTGCCAAATCCATCAACGGAGATGCCAAAGAGATGAGTCCCTGGGCCATTGCTTGAGGAGCTCCACTTGTTCTGGTGGAATCTATCTCCCACACTGCAGAGCTCACATGGGTTAGCTGTCCCAGGATTTCATGCCAGGAAGAGCAGGTCCCCTTTTCCCAGAAGGGTGCCAGTCGGTGTCACTGGGCTTGCCCTGATGGCCTCATGGGGCAGTTCAAGGCCTGCCAGAAAACTCTCATTTCCACCCCAGGAGCACAGCCCTGGTTCCTCTCACCCACTCTCCCAAGGTGGTTTTGCTCCTGGGCTTCTCAGGTGAGGAAATTTTGGCAATTCCTTCAGGCCCTACCTCATTTTTGGCTTGTTCCTGCAGAGTGTGGCCTTGTGGCCATCGGGGGATGTGTTTGAGCAGCACGTGACACATCCTCCAGGAAGGCTGATTATTTTGGACTCTCTTCTGTGCTCTCCTCCAAAAGTGGCTGGAAATGGAAGCGAACTCCTGAGGTCAGAAGAAAGGCTCTTGAGCTGTCACGATTACTCTGCCCCATTTCCCCGAGCGTGGGAGCTGTGTTTGGTAAATTCCAGGCATATGGTCCCACTCCCAGTTTGTCAGATGCAGGAAGAGTCCTCGTTGCCACCTTGGTAATTTTGTGTGCTAATTCATCCCAAATAACCCCAGCCACTGACCTGCTTTAATTCCTCCCTCCATTTCACTGAAATGCCATCAACTTCTGATTGCTGGCCCCACGATTATTTTCTAGGTCAACCTCTTCTGTAGTGTCTTCACATTCCCTGGAATCCTACTAAAATAGCCTCGTGTCATCCTGGATCAGTAACCATTTGGAGACAAAGTCTGTTTATTATCGTGCTCAGGGATAAGTGGTGCCTGCAATAAGCAACATTTGCTCTGCAATCTGTGCCTCAAAAATTAAAGCCTCCATGATGACTCAGTCCCAGTCTGGCTGTGGAGATCTAAACTCAGGCTCCAGCACGACCTACAAACTCCTCGCAGAGCTCTCTCCCCAAACAACTTTTATTTTCACCAGCCTCACCCATCCTTTTCCTTCTGGGCTGTCCTTGCCAGAGTCTGATTCCAACAATCTGATCCCACTTCCTGTGTGTGGAGGCAGGAATGCTGATTATGGGATATCTCCACATCCCTCTGTTTCTCCCAGAGCTCTCCTGAGATTTGTCAGCCCTAATGTCAGCACTCAACACCCAAACCTGACCAGGGGGGAGTTTGCTCTCTGGAAATAGCTCAGCATCCTCAAACCTTTCTCATGGATCAGGCCTTGATGAGCCTGTTGGATTGCAGGAGCAGCCTCTGACAACCACTCAGACCTCCCTCGGAACTCCCTCCAGCCTGGGCTGGCACCTGCAATCAATCCCTGTGGGATTCTGTCATTGTTACTGTCCCGAGGCAAAGCACAACCAACAGCTTTTAGCTTAAATTCTTCTTTTTTTTCTGTTTTTCCTTACAGACCCCACAGCCTTCTGCTCTTCGGTCCCACATAAGCACCAGGCTCAGCATTTCTTCCTACAAATCCCCCCTTGCTGATGCCTGCCTGTTCCCAAGGTTCTGCAGGACTGCTTCCCCCCCTGCTCTGGTTTTCCTCCTGTTTTCTGGCTGTTCCATTTTCCCTGAGCACCATCCCACCCCTCTTTGGCTTCAAACCATTGTGCTCTCCACTGTCTCTCCCTCTTTTCTGCTGAGCAGCTTTCGCACTCCCATTCAGCAGATCCTGCCAGGCTGGGGCTGGGATCTTTGGATGCAAGCACTTCCTTTCAGGAACTCATCTAAGAGCGGCACAGATGCCTAGCCCCTGGAATCGTGTTTATTCCTAATTGATTTGGGGGGCATTTCTTCTCACTGTCGCCATTTTTCCAGACTTAAGCAGTGGAAAATCTCCCAAATTCCCTCCCAGGTGCTCTCACCTGAGATCTCCTGTTTGCTTTCTCCTCCCTTTCACATTTTTTCTTCCCCCACTTGCACTCGAGGCTTTTTCCAACACATTTTCCTCCAGCTCAGCAGCTGGAGAGGATGCTCAGGGAAAGGGCTGTGGGTGGCAGCCCAGGGTGTGGAGGAGGAAGCTTTCCTTTATTCCTGGCATGCTGGAGGGGCTGAGTGAGAGGGATGGAGCAGGAAGGACGAGCTGGTTTGACTGGCGACGTGCCGCAGCACCCCGAGAGCGGAAGGGACCTCCCAAACAGCCAACACCACCCCATTCCTTCCTCCCACTCCCCCATCCCTCGGCTGCCAGCACCTCTGAGCTCACACCACGTCTCCACTGAGCCCCGTGTCATGGAAGGACACCATCAATATTATATTTTTTGCAGACATTATCTCAGAGTCAGTTCATGCCTTGTTGCAGGTCGGGCACGCGGCCGCCTGCGTGATCCTCCAGCCTTTCGCGTTCTCCGGCGCCGCCGGCGCGCCAGGAAACTTCTTCAGCTCCTCCACGGCCTCTCCGCAGAGCTGGCGGAACACCGGCAGCCTCTTCTTGGAGCCGGGGGAGCCTCTCACATCCATGGCTTCCACCTCCACGCGGGCGGAGAAGGTGAGGAAGGCGGGGAGGTGCCGAGGAAGAGAGGAATCGCAGTCTTCATCTGTGCTGAGGTAGTGCTGGGCTGTAGGGTGGCAGGACGCGGGGCCTTGGGGGACGTTGCTGGCGCCGGCCCCGTCCAGGGGGTGGGAAGCAGGGATGTTCCTGCAGCTCTCCAGGAAGATGTAGCGGATGTCCCTGGAGGTGTGGTAGGGTGTGCATTCCGGCAAGGACAGGCTCCGGGCTTCGCACTGGAATGCTGGTGCCGACATCGGTGCTGGTCTTGCGTGGGGATAAAGCGGCACCGTTAGCAGGGGTGGGGTTAGGCATCCGGGCGGGAATTCTCAAAAAAAAAAAAAACCCACATCTTTTACCCCCACGGGAAAAATATTGAATTTCCAGTATCCTCTCTCCCCGCTCCTTTCTCTGAATTGACTGAGTTTCCTCCAGAGTAATAACACAACTCCGTCATGAACTTTCACCGCAAAATCGGGAGATATCCACCAAAATCGAGGCTTTGCTGCCTCTGTGGAGAAAGGGCCCAAAACCCAAGCTCCAGTTCACAGCCGAGTACAGCTACCAGCAGCCTGGGTGTGGGAGGGTGCTGTCAGAGGCAGACAGGTTGTCTCCAGCCTTCCTGGAGCTCCCAAGGGGAATGAGTAACCACCGAATGGATTTAGGATCTGAAACTGCCTCTTCGAGGAAAGGCCGGCCCTGTGCACTCCCAGCCAGCCTCCTGTGCTGTTCCATCACGACCCACTGAATATTTCAGCTCTTTCCCAGGTTTTGTGCATTTGTGAAATGCAGATTCTTGGGAGGGGGGCAAAAAGTCCCAGCCTACTGCATGTTTTGATACCTGCCTGGAACCTCCAGAGTTGACAAAGGCGACCAACCCGGTTCATGGATAATTCATCTCATGCATAACTCATGCCCACACATTTCATGGATAATTTAGGATGAGGGCTTGCAGGATCAGGATCTCACATGGACGTGAAGGGTCTCTCCTCAACAAAGCTGGTGGCAAACTTTAGCTGTGGGACACAATTTCTGCCTGTGGCAGCGTGCCAGTGGCTGGGAGAGCAGGAATGGCATGGTTCCTTGAATGTTAGCATCTCCCAACCTGACCAGACTCAAAATGTGTTTGGCAGCGTGTCCTGTCTCTGAGAGTGGCCAAAATCTGGTCCGTCAGAGGAGGTTCAAGCATCCCAGTTCCACCAGGAGGTCTTAAAATCCTGGGGCTTGCCTGGAAAGCCACAGAAATCACCGTCCCCTGCAGCTGTGGCAGACAGAGGGATGGTTCTGCCAGAGGAGCTGGACTTCCTCCACCTCAGATGGGTTCAGGACTACTCAGTGACCACTCAGGACAGTTGGACTGGGAGACACCAGTGCCTTGTGTCACCACAGAGCTCTGGGAGAGGGCAGTGGCCTCAGCTCCCACCAGGTCTGCCTGCTGGAAACCCACCCGAGCTGCCCAACTTTGGCGCTGGTCTCCACCCATGCTCCTGCAGCTCTGGTTGGTGTCTCTAACAGGAGCAGGACGTAATTCAGCATTTCCCTCCTCATTCATTATTCCTGCTCTTTTCTCCTCTCCCAAGCACGGCCCAGAATGGGGCTGTTGATACTTTTCTGGCGTGAGAGCAGCAGAATTCCACGCGGCGGAGGAAGAAATTTGTGCTCTTAGTCTCGGCCCCGCCGCGGGAAGTTGTTTAAACCACCAGCAGGGAAAGCACGCGGCACCCAAGCGGAGCCCAAATCCTGAGATGCACAGGAGGTCGGATCTTAAAGCTCAGCTCCCAGGCATCAAACATTTAAAGAGACCAGTGGAAGGCTGAATTATTCAAATCGCCCGACGTGAAACGCTTCCCTGCGAGGAGACGAGCGCTCTCCTTCCCCGCTCGTTGTCTCTGCAGGGTGTCAGAAGTGCTAAGGCTCATCCTGCCTTCCCCATCCCCCCTGAGATCCTCGGAACAAGTGAAGCACTCCCAGCTGCCAAGAAACATTGAATATTTATGAATTCCCTTAATCACAGAGGCAGGGACCATTCCAACCAGCCGAGTTCGGGCGATGTTCTGCCCTTGCCTCCTGGAGAGGATCAGGACTTGCTCCCAACAGGTCTTTGTCACCACCCTGGAGCTGCTCAACAGCGGCCAGGGCAGGTGGCAAAGCCCAGCAGCAGCTCCAGGGATGGAGATATTTCATTCCTGCTCCTGCACTGCCTTCTGGAGTAAGAAATCCAAATTAATTTGCTTTGGGAGCAGAGAAGCAGCAACTCCTGGGGAAAGTGGCCTGACTTCCCTACTGTTTTCTCGCTGTCATTATTCCATTGTTTCCCTGCACGTGGTGTTTGTTCCAACCCCCACAAGAAGAGCAAGCCCAATACGGACACCAAAGCAGTGATTTTCCCCTCTATTTCTTCTTTTTTCCCCTGTTTCTTCTTTTCCCTTTCCCCAGCTCACAGCAACAGAGGGAACTGTGGGAATTAATCAGGAGGAAAGGATTTTTCCTTTGGTCCAAATGAAATCCAAGTGGGAAGAGCAGGGGGTTTACTTTTATCTTCTTATTTTTATTCCAGCATGCGCAGAAATACGTTTTTTAATTCCTCATAAGCATTTGGTATGAAAGGAAAAGTTCTTGGGGGTTTTAAATTTTGGGGGTTTTGGGTTTTTTTGGGTTTTGGGGATTTTTTGGGAGGTTGTGTTATTTTTTTGTTAAAGATACTTATTGCCTTCTTTAAACTGGCTCTGTCACTGAATGTTCAGAGGCTCTGGCTGAGGAAGCTTCTGAAACTGGGTGTCTTTAATGTAGTTCGGTGTCTTTAACTTGTATAAACCATTTGTGGGTGCTCACAGCCTTCCCAGGTAAGGGATTTGTCAAAGGCAACTTACTTCCAGTTGGGTTCACTGAGCAAACATCTGGCTTTTAAACGAATTTCCAGGGAGGAAACAGGGTGAGAGGCTGCTGCTGTGGTGCAAGGCTCCAGCTGGGAATAGACCAGAGGTCTTCAAAATCCCAATTTTTTAAAGCAAAGCAACAGCCAGGGTGGTTCCAGCCTGGAAAACTCTCCACAAGGAATGTGTGTGTGCAGGGAAACCAGGATGACTTGCATGAGTCAGCTCTCTCCCTGCTCCCACTCCCGGGGCCATGTGGTTTGCTGGAGACTCCTCTGCTCTTGGCTCTGCCCTCCCCAGAGCCAGCAGGAGCGGGGAAGCTGCTCAAATATTTATTAAAAAACCCGATGTTCTTACAAGACTCACCGAAATCCTGGATACTTCTCTGCTGGGTCCTGACAGGCGATTTATGTCTTCAGAACACTTCCACGAGGAGCTGGATGGTATCCACCCTGGCTTTGGGGATTCTGGCAGGGGTTGGGCACTGATGTTGGAGCGTTCTGTTGTCACGCCGGCGGAATTCTGGGCTCGTGTCACAAAGGAGCAAGGCCTGACCTCGTGTGGCACCAGGGTGAGGCTTTGTCTCGGCTGAGATGTTGGGAATGGCCAGGATGGGAGGGATCTGAGTCATGCCTTAGGTTTTAACTTTTATGTTTTTCCAACCCTGCACTGCCCACTGTAACTCTGCAGTTCCCTGGAGCTCGGTCAGTGCTGTTCTCTCATGCTCACACACACACAACAAAGCCTCTCCAGCTCTCCAAGGACACCCAGACCCTCCTAGGCCCGACAACTGCAAACCACAAGCTTGGGGACAGGGGGGCAAGCTTGGGCAAATTCCATCCTTGCCTGGCTTCTGCTTGGGGAATTGATGCTGAGATCCAAGTGGGAAGAACTCGGGAGCTGTCCTTGTCCATGTTGGGATGCACTGAGGCAGGAGCCTCTGGAGCCAGTGTACCTCTGAAGGCCTTTCCAACCAATCCTTCCTTTATTCCTTTATTCCTGACTGCTCTCTGTTTCTAAGTAGCCATTTAAGACATCATGAGGAGCAGAGATATCCCAGGACTTCTCAGTCCCTGTCCCTGGTTAAGGAGTGGCAGGTCCCTTGGGGAGCAGCTGTCCCATGGGATGCTGCACTGTGGTCTGGCCACACCAAAGTGGTCACAGCTGCTGCCCACATGTGTCATAGTCCCCTCTACCCCACAGCCATCCCCAAAGGGACACCTGAGCACCGGTGACACTGTCAGTGTGCCCACACACCACCGTGGGATCCTTGCAGATGTGGCATTTGGGGACATTTTTGTCACTCCCTTCATTTCCAAGTTCCCCCGAGCAGAGGTAGCCTGTCCTGGGATAATTCCTGAGCAAGCCAAGATCCTTCCACATGTTGTGCTGGTGCTGCTCCCAGGCTGAGAGACAAAACCCTGGTCCCTCCTGCCAGCACAGAGCTCCAGGGCTCTCCTGGCTTGGGAAGGTACAGCAGAGCCTGGAGCGCTTCCGAAGGGCTCCGGCTTCCTGTCCTGAAACGTTCCCTGCAGCTGTTGAACAGCTTGCTGCATTAAAAACCATGAATGAAGCGGAGTCAGGGCTGTAAGGAAATAGGTTGCAGGGTTTTTAGCACTCTGGGAATCGGGAGCAACGCCGCTTTGTAAATTAGATCTGTTAAATACTTAGTGATATCAAAATTTCATGCAGTGCTTTCCTTCAAAGAGATCCGAGGTGGCTCTGCTCGTCAGGCACTTCTCCCTTAGACTGAGCTGGCCTTCCAGAATCACTTGAGAGGTCCTGTTTGATCCCAAGTTCATTCCTATGAGATTTCCTACTTCCCCAAGGCTCTGTGCTGACGTATCCAGGCCAGACCAGAGCCTTTTATGCCGACACTGCTCAGCTTTGAAGATGTTTTTTCCAATACCAAGCATGGGCAGAATAGTCCTGGTCCTTGGGAAGCATGAGCCTGGATATGAGGGAGATGGCTCATTCCTGCAGTGGGTGATTCCCGCTGTGCCTCGGATTTTATGGAGGGGGAGGCTGGGATGGCCCTGCTGAGTTTTGGCTGTGTGAGGGTAGTGGTTGCAGCCCTCCAGCTGTGCCAGGCAGGCACCAGATTCCCCAAATAACAGTGGGAAACGGGAAGGGCTGCAATCAGCACATCCCCATCACACACGAGGCAGCGGGAATGGGAGCATTGCTGGTGTTTGCTGGGATTGTCAGCTCATCCCAGGGCTCCCTGTGGTGCAGCACGGATCACCCTGGCCCTGGAAAACTCTGTGGGATGGAGCCTTGGGAAGAGCTTAGAATGCAGAGCAGAGTTATGAAAAGCCAGCCCAGATTCCAGACTGGAGACTCAAGTTTCAGCATCTCTGCCAGAATGATTTTTTGCTTTTTCTTTTATACCCCTCTCACACACTCTTTTATAGTTTGATGTATTCTCAGTGCTTTTAGCCCCACACTTGTACCTCCCCAAGGCTGAGAACTCAGCTCAGCCCCACGGCACCGTTAAACCAGGAGAGCAAACATCCTGGGAGCCCCAGACACCAAGGGCCTCTCCAGAACACATTTGGGAACCTCAGCCAGGCCCAGCCAGGGGGAAGGTTCCTCACAACGAGGGCTTCACTCCAGCCTCTCACTGGGGGATCTTTGATAGATGTGCTAATTAGCAAGGCCTAGAATTGTGTGTATTTGGGTGTGTGGGGGCAGTGTGTGCATTTTGGGGCATTCCACCTGGACCAAGTGCTGCACCCAAGGATCCTGAAATAAATCCCGAGGTAAAAACCCCTTTTCCCCTTAAACTGTGTTTTGGTTTTAATTTTAAGCCCAGGGAAAGGCAACATCCAAACTGGAAATGGGTGAGTGGAGAGAGAGGCTCTCCCACCTGGAGCTTCCCATGCCCAGAGCTGGCAAACAGAGCCCTCCTGCCTCAGCCACGTCCCTGGGTGAGGCTCTCTGATCCCTCTGCCTTCATCCCTCATGCTCATCCCCTTGGGACAATGGGTCAGGCACTGGCAGAGATAACACACGGTCACGGTAACGAGATCATCAGGAGGGAAACTGGAGTGATAATAAACCAGGCAGGAAAGCTGGAGAGTAAGAAACAAAAGAGGAACAGAGAAGAAGTGACAA
This sequence comes from Erpornis zantholeuca, assembly GCA_013400515.1. Taxonomy (NCBI): domain Eukaryota; kingdom Metazoa; phylum Chordata; class Aves; order Passeriformes; family Timaliidae; genus Erpornis; species Erpornis zantholeuca. Next base: position 153,989 of record VZTN01022780.1, on the reverse strand, counting down.
TGTTATCTTTGTTTAATGCTCCTCTGAGTCACCATTAGTTATTTAAGATATTCATCTGCCAGCCCCATCAAATTAAGAGATCCAGCAAGCGCTGGGGTTGTTTTTCTTCATGGCCAAACAAGTTGCAGTGGTCCGGAGGGAGAGGGGTTTTCCATGGATGATGGATGCATGGTGCAATCCAGGAGGAGGCAGTGCCACATGGGAGCACACGAGGGATTTCTCCCAGGCCTGGACATTTCCATAGTGGTTGATTCCCCAGGGCTGTGCCACGAGGACAGGGAGGGTAAGGACAGCATCAGGGATTGGGGCAGCAGCAACAGCTCCTTCCCACAGCTGGAATCCAGGTGCTGCATGGCACAGGGCTGGGGGCATCCCGGGAATGCTGCCCCTTGGGAAGAGGGGGAAAGCAGCTCAGATGGGCTGCAGCTCTCCCAGGAGAGTTAAGAGCAGGCCCATTGTAGGGTTGATGCCTTAGGTTTTAACTTTTATATTTTTCTAATCCTGGACTGCCCAGTGTAACTCTGAAGTTTTCTGTAGCTTGTTAAGTGCTGTTCTCTGTACTCAGATAGACATAACAAAACCTCTAACTTGCCCTTCAAGGACACCTAGAAACAAGAACTGTAAACCTTCATCTTGGGGAGAGGGGGGCAAGCTTGAGGGAAATCATACCTTTAGCTAAATTCTACTTGGTGAATTTATGTTGTTATAAAAGTGTGAAGCACTCGTGATCTAAGGCATCCATTTTGGGATCCACTGAGGCAAGACCTCTGGACCCTGAAGTGTGCACCTGAAGGCCTTTCAAATAAATGCCACCTTTTTTCCTTTATTCCTGTCTGGTCTCTGTTTCTAAGTAGCCATTTAAGGCATCAGGGTGACCCAGGAGAGACAATGCTGTGGGAACTGAGGGGGTGACCAAGATGTTGTCTTATGGCATTTAGGTAAAACCTTATGAAATGAAGTTCTTGTTGGCTTTGTAAAACCATAGCTTAAGGCTGGTACTTCAACTAGAGAAGGACCACGAAAAAGGTCTGTGAGAAAAAAAAAAAAGCAATTAGTTTTTACCCATGAAAATGTAGTTATCAACAGAAGCAAGAAAGTTAAACAATAGAAGGAAAAAACCAGAAACATATCTGCACCTGTTATTGTTCTGAATGCTTAAAATACTTAAAATGCTTATGATTAGATAACCAATAATATAGCTAATAATAATCAATGAGTCTATTGTAGTAGTTGAACAACCAACGAATAAGCAGCATAAATAATAAACACGGAGAAAAGTATAAATGACACTGACTTTTAAAATAAACTTTTAAAATAAAATAAACATTCTAACTTGAAATTTGGGATTCGTGTGTGTCGTGACTGCCTCGACAACAGCACTGTCACAGAGAGCATCAAACCCAACCCTCTGTGCCCCCTGTGGGTTGGCTTTTTAGTGGATCTTAGAGAAATCCAGCAACAAGCTTGGAAAAAAGTGAATTCTTCTTAAGTGTCTTGAGTTGGAACACTTCTTTTGAGTTGTAACACTTCTCCATTTCTAAAGGGAACATTTGCAGCTTCCCAGGAGGACTTTGTCAAAGAATATGAGAAAGGTGTTTTGATGGGGTATTTTCCTTGGTCAATGAAAAAGTTTTATCTTTGTTTGTTTTCATGTATTGTGGGACACTGTGCTGTTCAGAGACAGACACAGAGGGACAAGCTCTCTGAGCAGCTGCTTGCCAGAGAGAGAAAAAACCTTCTTGCTTTTGCTTCTGCATTTTTGCACTTTGCTTGATATGCTTGCATGAAATGAAATGAAATAATAAACCTAAGCCTTCTGAACTTCAAATCTGTGAATATGGAGTCTTTTGTGGAGAAGGCCCTAGCATTAGGGCTTTGTGAAAAACGAGGTTCACTCCTGGTTAAATTTTAAAGGTTTAATAAGGGGTTTAATAAAAGGACAATAGGAGACAGAAATAAAGCAAAGGGTTAATACTGTCAGTGCTTGGCATGGTGCCACGGGCACACCTTGGCTAACAAACCTCTTCTGTTAAATGCCTGAGTCTCATACATATTCACAGATTTCTATGCATCATTCAAATATTCATTTCTTGGTGTTCTTTTGGTTTCAAGCCTCCCCCATCCTGCCTTTGGAGGTCTGTTTAAAATCTGACAATCCCTTGTGGTCCAGTTCTGCTGATCACATCCTCTGCTTATCCTGTGTTCCACTTCCTGATCAATAGATTCTTCCTTCCAGTGTCCAAGGCCTGTCATTGTTATCTTCATCCAGGCAATCCAGGATTGTGGGGAACTTCCTTGCTTATCTTTGCTATTCTCTGAGTTAGTTACATGAACAAAAAGGAGCATTCTACATCTCATGCTATAATCCTAAGGAATCACACTGCTATTTCTAAGAAACTATATCCATGCAACCAAGTTTTCCAACATCACACATGTGACATTCATTTTAATATTTGCAAAAAGCCAATAACACAATATGTATTTATAACAGCTTCACCATTCCCACACCCCCTCACTTCTCCTGCACCCCCAGATCTCCGACCCGTGCAGAGCCATGTGTGCACCCCCATGTGCGTGTTTGGAGAGGCCTCTTCCCTCTGCCTTTTGCTCCTGCCAATTAACCCAGGATCCGGGAGAGCAGCGAGAACATTAATTTAACATACGGCCTCAAAATAGTCCAGACAGTGTTTCCCTCAGGGCTTTGCAGGGAGAGAGGAGGCACCTGGCAGGGAGAAGTGGTGGAGAGGGAGGAAAGGAAGGAGTCACGACCGCCCAGCCTGCCTTGGTTCGTGTGTGTGGCAGAGGAGGGGGTAAAAATAGGGTGAGAGGAGGGGCAGAGAGCCCTGGCTGCGTGAGTTTTGAGTTTTCCCCTCGCAGAGGGACAGCACTTGGAGCAGCATCTCCCTCCCGGGGAACCAGAGGGCTGCAAAGCGGCGAGGCGTGGGATTGAATAAATTAATGAGCTGAGGAAGGTGGATAGGAACAGTCATCTGGCCAGCTAAAAAACCCCAGCCCACGAGAACTGAGGATTTATGGCAGGGGTCAAAGGCTCCCAGGCCTCTCTGGATCTGGGCTGGAAGCTCTGCAGGGTCCCTTATTCCCAAGTGTCTGCATGTCCATGGCCAGCAAGAAGGAGCAGGACACGAATGATCCCCACCAAATAATTAGCAGCTCAGCAGCCAGGAGGGCTGCACACACAGATAACGCTGCAAACCCATGGAGCAGCAGCTTTAGCATTGTCAGGGCCTTCTGCTGGAGCCAGAACACAGCAGGGGAAGATCTGAAGCATCAGAAGCCTCCATAAAACCCAGTTGCCAGTGGCTGATTTGGGTCCTGTGGAACCCCTGCTGGATAATCTGTTGGATGGCACTGTTTTGGCAGGAGCCATTCCAGAGAGAGCTTCCTTACCCTGATGAAGGAGGCTCCGATCCATGCCTGTCCCCACAGCAGCCTGGGCTGGCACTGGGCTGAGCAGTTTCCTTGGGCAGACCCCAAGCTTGAGGTGTGCCCCTGAATAACAAAGCCTCAAGGGGCAGCTCCTTCTCGGCTGGAAAAAGGTGTGGGAGCTGCACCCACCCTCCTGCTGAGAGGATTTTAGTGAGGCCAGGACAGACCCTGCTGCTGTCCCCGTTGTGGGCTCGGAGCGGTGCCAGGCTCGTGCCCGCTTGGCATTAATATATTGCCTTTCCCTGGGCTTAAAATTAAAACCAAAACACAGTTTAGGGGGAAAAGGGGTTTTTACCTCGGGATTTATTTCAGGATCCTTGGGTGCAGCACTTGGTCCAGGTGGAATGCCCCAAAATGCACACACTGCCCCCACACACCCAAATACACACAATTATAGGCCTTGCTAATTAGCACATCTATCACAGATCCCCCAGTGAGAGGCTGGAGTGAAGCCCTCGTTGTGAGGAACCTTCCCCCTGGCTGGGCCTGGCTGAGGTTCCAAAATGTGTTCTGGAGAGGCCCTTGCTGTCTGGGGCTCCCAGGATGTTTGCTCTCCTGGTTTAACGGTGCCGTGGGGCTGAGCTGAGTTCTCAGCCTTGGGGAGGTACAAGTGTGGGGCTAAAAGCACTGAGAGTGCATCAAACTACATAAAAGGGTATGTGAGAGGCGTATAAAATAAATGTAAAAATCATCCTGGCATCAAACGGGGTCTTCCTGCTTTGCCCCACACCCCTCCCAGCCCATCTCACACCCGCTGCCAGACATCTGCTCGGCCCTAATGACTCTGCTCAGCCCTAATGACTCTGTTCGGCCCTAATGACTCTGCTCAGCCCTAATGACTCCGTCAGGGCCGTACCAGAGGCGGTGACCTCAGGCTGGAAGGCACCGGAGCCCATCGCCAATCTGCCAGCCCAGCTGTCACCCCCGGGCACAGCGAGGCCACCAAAGCCTTCCTGCCACCACACAGCTGCAAACACCTCCGAGAGGAGCCAGCGGCTTCCTGCGGGATGCCTTTGGAAAAGGTCTGGGAGACCTCGCTTGGCAAAGCCCCAGCTCTGAGCGCGGTGGAAGAACCAGACATAAAAACCGTGATGTCCCCTACTTTTATTTTATGTGTTCATTTTATTTGGGGTGTTTATTCTCGAGGAGATTACCAGTAAATTTCATGTCAATACAGTTAATCCCCACATATATTTACTGAGGGCAATTAGCTGGCGTTTCTATTAAATATACACAACGGAGAGGTGGATATACAGTTTATACAGTATAATTAGATATATACACACACATAAATAGATGCATAACTCTGTCTGCAGTGTGTATTGGTGAGGAAGGACCAGGGTAATGTGCCATGACAATATTTATCTCACACCATATTTACACCCCGAGAGCTGGAGAAGCACAGAGGGACTCCACGAGCCACGAGCAGAGCGGGTGTGCGAGGGAGATGGGGGCAGTGCCAGGGGGATTTTGGGGGAAGAAAAGGGATTTGGGACCTGGGGAGTCAGCAGCAAGGGGAGACTGAGTCAGTTAGAGGATCCAGAGCTCAGGGAAGCAGCTAATCCAGGAACTGCCCTGGAGCAAGGGGCACAGGAGGTAGTTTGGGAGTGTTCCCCTGCTTTGCTCACGGTGTTTCTGTGCATTTTGTTGTGATGGATAAATTCCCTTGGCTGTGATGGATAAATTCCCTTTGCTGTGATGGATAAATTCCCTTTGCTGCGATGGACAAATTCCCATTGCCGTGGTGGATAAATTCTCGTTGCCATGATGGATAAATTCCCATTGAGCAGGCATAGAGTGGAGGAGCCCCCCTGTCCCTTGCCTGGTGCCACCAGCCCCGTGCAGTGAGCAGCAAAACCTGGTTCCCCTCAGCATGGCCCAAGCCCAGTCCGGCCCCAGCTGTAGGAGCAGATGTTGGAGGGAAAGGCAATCTCTGAAAAGCAGAGGCTGCCAATCTCCCTTGGCTTTTTCTCCAGAATTCCTTCCCATGGTGAAACCCTGCCTGGTTCCAGCTGGAGTCTCGGTGCTTGGGGAAGCGTGGTGGGGAAGGGGTTGGATGATTTTCTCCTCCAGCCTGGCAGCTGCCCTCTGTTTGAGGGTCCACCAGCCTCTCCAGAGCAGAGAGTCTGAGGGGCATTTGGCATTCCATGGTCCTGCAGCTCCCAGGTCCTCTGGAAGCATGGGACAGCAGCTGAGGGGGCAGCTGGGTTAGAGGACCAAGGAGAATTTCCTTTATTTCCCACCCCTCCTTGAGAAGTGCCATGAGATCTGGAGTCAGCACCTCTAGACCTCATCCCACCAGGAAGAAAGGGCACTTCGGAGATGGTTTGAGACTGATTTTTAAACCCAGAAAAATCTGACCCCTGTGGGAATTTTCACAGCCTTATCCCATCTTTGGAGCTGGTGCCGGTGTTTGACCAATGTGCCTCTCCCCAAAAGGCCATCCCTTACCTGGGCACAGCCAACCCTGGCACTCTGCCAGCTTGCAGAAGCCTGCAGCATTTGCTAAACATGCAAATTATAGTTTATCACTAGCAGGAATAAAAACAAACACTGTCATTTCCCCTGTCCAGGCTTTCCTGCAGTCATTCCCACTCCTGCTGGAGCTGCTCAGCTGAGCAATGGGAGCTGCTCACACCTGAGCCTCCAACTCCATCACCCCAAATCCCTGGGAGGGCAGAGCCTTCCTCTCTCTCTCTCTGCATCCCAAACCTGTGGCCCATCCCAGAGTCAGCCCCAAATTTATTCTTCTTTATCCTCCTTCCACCTGTTCCTTCTTGGCTGCCACCAGCACGGTTTTCATCTCGCAGAGCTCTCACTGTGGATTACACAGGCAGTGTTAAAATCCTGCCTGCAGCTACTCGTGCTGTGAAGCCTCCCAGAGTCCTCAACATTCCTCTTTCCCTGGGAGCATCTCCAGCATTGTCCCAAATATAAATGACTGGCTGAATGCTGGGATCACGTTTCTCCCGCCTCCCCTCAGCTCCATGTCCAGCTCCTCCGGGGCAAAGCAAGCCAGGCACTGCTGGAATTAAACCTCCTCCTCCTCCTCCTCCTGCCTTCAAGCTCTGCTCAGGGAATTTGATTCCCAACCACTATTTACGGCCATCGATCCCCGCACTCCTCGCTGCGGTGGGAAGTGACCTGTAACCAGAGCAGCAGTGGTGGGTTTATCAATCTCCTTAAGATAATTAGGGACACGGGAAGCTGGAGAAGGGAATGAGTGGTGTGAGTGAGAGGAGTTTGTTTACAACCCAGTGGGGAAAGCCAGAGCCAGGCAGGGAAGCCCTGCATTTCATCTTGCCCGGCCTGGAGGGGCTGGCTTGGGATACTCGGTCAGGAATTGGGAATATCTATCCTGGACTATTATCCCATTGGGAACAGATCCTTACAGAGGTCTCCTCACCTTGGAGAAGCTGTGGGAGTCCAGCCTGGGGATGGAAGGGTTGGATAAGAATCACCGTGACCATTAATGGATCCAAACCACAATAAATCCCCTTTTCCAGCAGATCCCATCCCTGTCAGCCCAAACCTGCCCTTCTCCCAGTGCCCAGCCGAGGACAGCACTGCTCGGCACGCTCAGAAGCAGCCCCAGAGGGATAATTATCATTTTGGCCTCTCTCCCATTGAAACGTTGCCTGCAATTAACTCCCAGCCCTTCCTGGGAGCAGGGCTGGCTCTGTCGGGAATGGCTGGGATAACCAGGAGCAGCGAGTGCTTCGGTCCCACGGATCCCCGGCGATTTGTGGCTCAATTGCCGCGAGCAGACTCAGCCACCCGAAGGTGATTAAGCGACCCGGCGCTGCCAGAACAAGCCCCGAGCTGCCATGAGCAGGTTCTCCGCAGGTGCCTTCGGAGCCCTCGCCGTGCCCCCGCACAAACATATCTCGAGGGCGCAGGAGGTAGCTGGCAGCGGAGAGTTAAAAACGAGAATTAAACCCACGTCTCCTCGAGGCTGGGGACAGGGCCTTACCCCCAAATAATCGCTTTGCTGCTCCTCGCTGACCTCTCTGCCATGCAAATAGCTTGGCGGTGGAAGGGCTAATTCATTCTCGCAGCTCAAAACGATCATTGCCGGGAGAAAGCGTTCTGGGCGTGAATCCTGTGCGCAGCAAATAGCAGCATTAACGGGTTCATTTTCTCCCAGCAATGCTATCAGAATCTCTTTAAGCGGCTTCCAGCACGCGGCACGGAGGCAGCAGCCTGCAGAAGGGGCGGGAGATGGGATTGCGGGCAGAGCTCCCGCCTCAGCCTGCACAGCCAGCTGAGAACACACAGCCCCATGGCTGGGAGAGTCCCCGTGCCCTCCCGAGGTGCCCCTGTCCTGGGGATGGCTCCACTTCCGAGCAGGTGTTTGGGAAATTTCTGCTTTCCTGGGGATGGATGTGCAGCACTGGGAACGGGGGAGGTTTCCCTGGACAGGACAGATCCATGTCCTCCTCCCCAGGTGACTTTGGGATTGCTGGGCATAGTGGTTTGCCTGTGCTCAGTTGTCTCCTGCTGCTAATTGGGGTGGCTAATTGGTGTGGTCCCAGCTCTAAACCTCCCATCCCACCTCGGTGTGTCCAAGCCCTGGATGGAGGACAGGTGTAAACCTTTATGTCCTGCGCTTTTCCCGGAAAATGAAGGAATGAGTACTTGAATGCCTGGAATTATCGGATGGGTCATTGCCAAAAGCCGGGAGGGAAACGGGAGCTGCTGATCCTGCGTTTATCCAGCGAGCAAAGCACAGGTACAGCTACAGGTGCTGGATCTCAGGTGTGGCCGTGGTGCTCCAGCTCCAGTGGGTTTAGGAATTGTGTGATAGACACGATTTGGGGCCAATTCCAGCTGCTTTTGAGACATCATCCCAGGCACTCCATGACTTTTGTGCAAGGCCAAGCTCCTGAGCATCAGCGAAACACAGAACAGTTTGGGTTGGAAGGGATCTTTAAAGGTGCTCGAGTCCAACCCTGCAGCACCAAGCAGGGGCACCTTCACCAAAATCAGGTTGCTCGGAGCCCAATCCAACCTGGTCTTGAATATTTTCAGGCATGGAGCATCCACCACCTCTCGGGGCAACCTCATCAAAAAAAAAACCCTTCCTGAGATCCAGTCTCAATCTTCCCTGTCCAGTTTAAAGCTGTTCCCCTTGGAATGGGGTATCCCGTTATAGGATGGCATGTTTGGGGTTGGAGGAGTGGAGGTGCCGCTCTGGGGGGGTTTGCAGGAGGGGGCACAGGGCTGAGCAGTCTCTCCCCCCAGGAGCAGTGACAGCACCAGGCTGTGGATTCCCAGAGCCCAGGGATGTGCTGAAAGCGGCAGCTGGCTCCGAGCAAATGCTCTCCGAGGGTCAGCAGCGCTGCTCCCTTCGCGGGAAAGCCCACACGCCTTCCCCGTGACAACCTGTTACATGCTCCAAGGAAAACAATGTTGCTCTTTTTCCTTATTAGTTGCTTCGTTGCCTCTTGCGTTCAGCTGCTTCTGCCTCCTCAAATCCCAATCGTTGGGGTGATGGGAGTCAGTCCTTCCACGGGAATTGGTGTGCCAGCAAATCCTGGGGAGAGCTGGCTGAGTCTCCTGGGCATTGCTGGGCAAGAGCAGCAGTGGGGGGAATGGAAAAGCTGGGATCAGATAAATCTCCCCTTGCTCCAGTTTCATATCCCAGCAATGCAATCCTAGAGTGGCCAGGCAAGGAAGCAGGAGCTGCAATTCCATGGGGAAAAGGGCAAAAGAATTACAGAGCATTAAGGCACAAAGATTTGGAAGAGGAGTTGAGTGGAGATGTCCCTCTGTGCTCCACAGCATCCACCTGGCATGAGGAGCAGCTCCAAGGCTGGGATTGGAACTCCAGCACCATCCCAGGGCTCTCCTCAGCACAGACAATGCCCAAATCCATCCCAGGGCTCTCCATGGCACAGACACTGCCCAAATCTATCCCAGTGCTCTCCATCCTGAATCCATCCCAGTGATCTCCATGGCACAGCCACAGCCTGAATCCATCCAGGTGCTCTCCATCCCAAATCCATTCCAGTGCTCTCCCTGGCACAGCCAGTGCCCAAATCCATCCCAGTGCTCTCCCTGGCACAGCCAGTGCCCAAATCCATCCCAGTGCTCTCCCTGGCACAGCCACTGCCTGAATCCAGCCAGCCCTGAACCCCTGGCTCCAGGGAACATTTAATTGTCCCTTATCTTGGGGAAACCCTGACCGCAGAGCATCCCAAGGAAGGGCCAAAACCCCCAACTCCATTCCTGGATCCATCGCACTCCCCCTCAAGCACCTTGGGCAAAGTGCTGAGGCTCTCGCAGCAGAGCAGCATTAACAGGCCTGCCCGACTTTGCAGGGATGTTTTGAAGACAAATTTGTGTTTCTCTGGGGAAAAGAGACTCGTGGGAAACCTGTTGAGCAACCAAAGTGGGGCTTAGGCTCCCCGTTTGTAGATGCTGCGCTAAGGAGCTGTCTCCAGGGAGAAACTCGAGTTTTCTTCCTCATTTTTTTCCCTTTTTATTTTTTTTTCTCCCATGGAAGGAAAAAAAAAAAAACAAAAAACAAACCACAACCCCATCAAGATAAATTCCTGGCTATCAAATCAAAAGATCTTCGGTAACCTCGTCGGCTATTAAAGTCAAATAACGCTCGTAATGAGCGCTGCAGTCTCACTCAGCTCAGAAGATAAAATAAAAAAAGCCAGGCCAATTTCTTTGTGCTTGCCAGCAGATAAGAGCCTGACCCAGATCGGCAGAGCTCAGCTGCCTCCACAGCTTTGATTTTTCTTGGGGGGAAGCTCAGTTCTGGCTGGGGACCTCTCCCAAAACGCTGAGGTTTCAAACCTGGTGGAGGCTGCCCGGGTGTGATGGGCAGCACCAGCTTTGCTCTCCTGCTTTTGCTGCTTCCTGAGCACAAAATCAGTCGAAAAACTGAAGAAAAGGGAAAAAAAATCAGCCCCTGCTCCACGGTGTGAGCGCTGATCCCTTGGGAATCGCAGCCTGAGGTGGAGAGAAGCAGCAATTAATGCTTTGGAGAGGACGAGGTTTGTGCTGTCCCTCCGATGCCTTGCCATTAATTGTACTTAAAAAGCACTTTCTGCCAAGCCTGACACTTCAGTAGCACAAAAACTTCCTTTTGTCACTTTCCCCCTTTCTTTTTGGCATCCCTGGGAACGGGAAGGAGAGATGGAATGGGCTAAAATAATGCGCTCTGATTGAGTAATGAATAAAGATTAATGAATTTTTGCTACCGTCAATGATTCTACGGTAATTGCTTTAATAGTATAAAATTATTTTCTGCTCCAAACTATGATTAATGATACCAGCGGAGCATTTGAATCGTGGGCCTTGTGTTTTTTTGGTGAGTTCACTGATTAAATAACTAATATAATAGTTTACTCTTAATTTTTCTGTGGGCAGCAATCACCCACTAATTAATTGGGGCACCAGGGTTGAGCGAACCTATTGTTTTGTGTATCAAAACTCTCCCTCATCTCTTGATTCCTCACCAACACAGTTTAAAGGAGCAATGGCTTCTTTTCCACGGTTTTTTGGGGGGTTTTTAAAATTCATTTTTGGCATCAGGAGCACGCTCATTAATTATCTTTTCGGGGTAATGGGTCACTGGTGGGATGTGAAACAGGGGACACGTGCAGGGACCTCATTTTAGGGCCAGATGGAGACAGAGTGAGCAGGGCCTTGTCCCAAAGCCGAGGGGGGGAAGAAGAAAAAAAAAAGGATTTTTCACCCCATTTTGGGGCAAAACCATCCTATTTTGTAAATGTTTCATGTTCGCTAGACCTCCCTGGGCAAGGTGGCCTCATTTGCACCCCAAAATCTCCACACCTCCGGGCTCTTTTCGCCTCTCTGGCACCAGAGATGAATCAGCCGTGGCCTCCCCTCCTCTGCGGGGTGTTAATGAAGCGTTTAATCATTCGCTGTTTCTCTTGCTTTGCCTCCTTTTTATTTCGGTTCGCAGGAATCAGAGAAACACTGGAGCGTGGCAAAAGGCAGCTATTGAACGTCTGTGTCTGTTATTTGCCCCCGCGATGGGGAATTAATTGCCTTTTGATTAATGAGCCCTTCAGAGCTGGGACTGAGGGGAAGGAGGAGAGGGAAGGAAATCAGCTGCTCTTCTCCAGCCTCGGTGTTTTCTGCGCTGCCAGGAAGGGGTTAAAGAGCCAAAAGCTGGATGGGGAGAGATGGTGGGAAGGCAGAGGGAGAAATCTTAGTCCTGGCATGTGTCAGAGGAGAGAGAGAGAGAGAAATTGAAGCAGCAGTTTAATTCTGTGAGTGCTTTCCCGCCCCTTGAATGGAGAAGGGGAAAATTATTTAATTAAAAATATATTTACTTTTAATGCAAGCATCAATATTTCCATCCGTGCTGATTGTGGAGAGGGGCTGTGCCTTTGCATCTTTAAACACTCGAGAGCTCTGCCTCTCGCTGGCTCCCGCTCCAGCAGCAGCCGGTGTGCACACTCGGGTACCTGAGCACACTCAGATCCTGTGCACACTCGGATCCTGTGCACACTCAGATCCTGTGCACACTCAGGTACCTGAGCACACTCAGATCCTGTGCACACTCGGGTACATGTGCACACTCAGATCCCTGTGCACACTCAGATCCTGTGCACACTCGGGTACCTGAGCACACCCAGATCCTGAGCACACTTGGATACCTATGCACACTTGGGTACCTGAGCACTCACAGATCCTGTGCACACTCACCTGGATCACTGTGCACACTCAGATCCCTGCTCACACTCAGATCCCTGTGCACACTCGTATCCTGTGCATACCCAGATCCCTGAGCACATTCGGATCATGTGCACACTCGGATCCTGTGCACTCTCTGATCCTGAGTACTCCCAGATCCTGTGCACACTCAGATCCCTTTGCACACTCAGATCCCTGAGCACTCCCAGATCCTGTGCACAACCCCCCAAATCCCTGAGCACACTCACCTGAATCCCTGAGCACACCCGGATCCCTGCTCACACCCAGATCCTGTGCAAACTCACCTGATCCCTGCTTGCACTCAGATCCCTGCTCACACTCACACCCCTGCTCACATTCCCTCAGATCCCTGTGCACGTTCCCCAACCCCCTGTGCACACCCAGATCCTTGGACTCACCCAGATCCCTGTGCACAATCAGATTCCTGCCCACACTCATCCAGATCCCTGCACACACTCACCTGGATCTCTGTGCACACTTGGATCCCTGAGCACACTCAGATCCCTGTGCACACTCATCCAGATCCCTGATCACATTCCCTGAGATCCCTGAGCACACTCACCTGGATCCTTGTGCACACCCAGATCCCTGTGCACACTCACCCAGATCCCTGTTCAGATTCTCCTGGATCCCTCTTCACACTCAGATCCCTTCTCACACTCAGATCCCTGTGCACATTCTCCGACCCCCTGTGCACACCCAGATCCCTGCTCACACCCACCCAGTCCCTTGTGCACACTCAGATCCCTGATCACATTCCCTCCAATCCCTGTTCAGACTCACGTGGATCCCTGAGATCCCTGCTCACACCCAGATCCCTGAGCACACCCAAATCCCTGCTTGCACCCACGCAGATCCCTGAGCACACCCACCCAGCTCCCCACAGCTTCCCAGCTTTGGGGCTTGAGGTACTTTTTGGCAGTTCCCAAAGAGGATTCCCATTAACAGCTCCCACCCTCCGGACCCAGCTCTGGCACCTCTGGATTTCAGCTTCCCCGTGGGTGTTTTGCTGTCAAGACCTTGCTGGGTTTCTTTTGTTTCAAATGTCGAAAACCAGCAAATAAACCACAAAATCAGACCGAGCCAACCAACACAGCCCAGGCCTTGGAAATAAGGAATGATGCTGCCAGTCTGGGGAGACAGGAGTTCTTTGGAGAGGAGAAGAGGGATGAGATCCGAGCAGGAACTGCCCAACAAACCCTGGGGGCCCCAAAATCCATCCCTGCTGTGCTCCTGGGCTGGCTGGGGTGGCCGGGTGCTGCTGAGTGAAGGTGCTCCAGGTGCGAGGCTGGAGCAGCAGGAGCATCCCCAAAACACGGGAGCTGCCCCTGCTGCTGTTCCCGAGATAATTTAGGCAACGGAAAATGGCAGGATTTGGGGATTCAACAACAACCCACCAAGACCTGTACTGCAAAGCTCCTGCAGCCCTTGGCATCTGTATTCCTTCCCAGTATCCAAACACTTCCCAGATCCCCGTTTGCTCTCTTGTTCCTACCCTAGGAGGATGGGTTTAAAGGATTTCCCCGCAATAGCCTTTAAATCTCCTGGCTGGGCTCTGCGAGCGGTGGCACGCTCTGATGAGGCAGGGCAGGCAGGGCTGGCCACACGAGGACGGAGGCTTTGTGTGAAATAACTCACGCAAAGAAGGAACAAAAAGTTTGGCTTGTGCAGGAAACAAATGGCCTTTGTCAGAGTGACCTTGCAGCTCAGCCACCGGCCCAGTAGGAACGGCAGTTCCTGCTCGGATCTCATCCCTCTTCTCCTCTCCAAAGAACTCCTGTCTCCCCAGACTGGCAGCATCATTCCTTATTTCCAAGGCCTGGGCTGTGCTGGTTGGCTTGGTCTGACTGTGGTTTATTTGCTGGTTTTCAACATTTGCAAGCCCTGCTTCCCTCAGCATTGCTCTGCCCATTCCCAGCCCCATCCTCGCCTTCCCAAGGCTGATCCCAGGATGATTTTTTGCTTTTTCTTTTATACCCCTCTCACACACTCTTTTATATAGTTTGATGTATTCTCAGTGCTTTTAGCCCCACACTTGTACCTCCCCAAGGCTGAGAACTCAGCTCAGCCCCACGGCACCGTTAAACCAGGAGAGCAAACATCCTGGGAGCCCCAGACACCAAGGGCCTCTCCAGAACACATTTGGGAACCTCAGCCAGGCCCAGCCAGGGGGAAGGTTCCTCACAACGAGGGCTTCACTCCAGCCTCTCACTGGGGGATCTCTGATAGCTGTGCTAATTAGCAAGGCCTAGAATTGTGTGTATTTGGGTGTGTGGGGGCAGTGTGTGCATTTTGGGGCATTCCACCTGGACCAAGTGCTGCACCCAAGGATCTTGAAATAAATCCCGAGGTAAAAACCCCTTTTCCCCACAAACTGTGTTTTGTTTTTAATTTTAAGCCCAGGGAAAGGCAACAAGACTCTCAGGGATGTGGATCTGGGTGCAAATCACAGCCGTGGCCATTCCAGGAGTTCCCACTGCCATCCAGCAGCTCTGCCTCTCCTCACGGATGCAGCTCACGGCTTCCTTTCCGCTCTCATATTTCAAGTGGAAAATTTGGTGAAAACAAAAAATTAGCAGGACATTCTTAGCGTGGCAGCAACAAGCAGCACAATCTATTAGCAACAGCCTTTTTTTTTTTTTTTTTTTGGGTTCGTGCTCGGCACACGTTTCCAGCAGAGCTGCTGAGGGATGGAGCAGTCACCGGGAGCTGAGAGCCCCTGAATCTCCCTTCTCCTGGCAGCTCCTGGTCATTGGACAGGTCCCATCACTCCACGTGTCCCTGAAGGAAAAGGTCACTCTGGAGCCTCAAATGTGATTCACTGATCTTCCTGAAAACGCTGTTGAAATTATATTAATCCCTGGCTCCACAGGAAAGATCAAAAGAGCCATGGAGGAGGTGTTGAATGCAGAATGGAAATCGTGCTCTGCAGAGAGGAGAAAGGGAATTGGAAACTTCCAGGTGGAAACAGCCAGGTGTTTAAACCAACCCTGGTGGCAGCCAAAGATGCCTTTGCTGGACCCAACCCATGGAGCAGAAATGAGGACAGAGAGCCCCAGAGGGTTCCTGTATTTTACTCCCTGTCCCGAGCAGGCTCTTCCTGAGCCGTTTTTGAGACAACACAGCAGTCAACCCTTTGCCTTTTATTGCCACAGTCTGTTCCACTTCTCATCCAATCCATCCCTGGATCTTTTTCCCAGCCCGTTGAGGCCCATCTGGTGTTTGTGTCGAGATGTGCTCTGGCCCTGCCTGAATTTCATCAGCTTTGTAGGATACCTCAGGCCCTTTCTCCCATTTCCCACTGATGCCAGGATGATTTTTACATCTTTTCTTTTACACCCCTCTTATGTACCCTTTTATATAGTTTGATGTATTCTCAGTGCTTTTAGCCCCACACTTGTACCTCCCCAAGGCTGAGAACTCAGCTCAGCCCCACGGCACCGTTAAACCAGGAGAGCAAACATCCTGGGAGCCCCAGACACCAAGGGCCTCTCCAGAACACATTTGGGAACCTCAGCCAGGCCCAGCCAGGGGGAAGGTTCCTCACAACGAGGGCTTCACTCCAGCCTCTCACTGGGGGATCTTTGATAGCTGTGCTAATTAGCAAGGCCTAGAATTGTGTGTATTTGGGTTTGTGGGGGAAGTGTGTGCATTTTGGGGCATTCCACCTGGACCAAGTGCTGCACCCAAGGATCCTGAAATAAATACTGAGGTAAAAACTCCTTTTCCCCACAAACTATGTTATGATTTTAATTTTAAGACCAGAGAAAGCCAACATCACCACTGGCTCTCAGCTCCAATTTTGGCTTTGTGTCCTCCTGGGCGCCGCTGGCCTTTGCTGGGGTGAGCCCTCTGCAGATCCGATAAACATCTCCTCTCTTCCATCACTGGGGAGGTTAATTGGAATATCAAATCATGGCAGATGAAGACTCCTGTTAGGCACAGCCCTCCTTTCCAACAGGCAGCCATTGATAATTCCTCTCTGGGTATTATCCGAATTGCTGGATGGAGCTGCGCCACGGAGAACGGCACGGGGGGGACAGCCTGGAGAGCCTCCCTGAAGCAAAGACAGATGACATCTCCTGCCTCCTCCCCCAGCACTGCCCCTGCCACCCTGTCACTGCAGGAAATCACATTGGTTTGACCCAATTTGGCCTTTATAAATTCATGTTGGCTGGGCCTCATTTTCCCCTGTCCTTCCAGGTGCTCGCCTTGTCTGAGGCAAACTCCCTCTCCTCCCTCTCCCCTCCCAAAGGCAGGTGTTGCCTCTGCCCTCTTCTGTGGTTTTTTTGCATGGTCATCTTTTGGAATTTCGCCCTGTTGGGTCCAAAATTGTGTTTGGTGGCTCTCAACATGCCTGGGGGGGGAGCTGGAAAATGCCTGAGTGGTCTCCAAACTCCTCTGTCCCTTCCCAGCCTGTTCC
This sequence comes from Erpornis zantholeuca, assembly GCA_013400515.1. NCBI lineage: Eukaryota > Metazoa > Chordata > Aves > Passeriformes > Timaliidae > Erpornis > Erpornis zantholeuca. The sequence continues at coordinate 137,416 of VZTN01022780.1, read as the reverse complement.
TCCTCAGTGTTAATCGTGTCGGACACCAGCTCACGGCTGATCTGTTTAGTAAAGACTAAACTGAAAGAGGCTTCAGCCATCTCAGCATCCTCTGGAGCAGCCTTCCCTCTCCAGCCACACTGACATTTCCAAATGGGATTTTTTTTTTTGTTTTTTGCAAATTCAAACTGACTTTTTCAGCTGTTTTGAGATGTAAATCGATTTCTGCTTTAAAAAAAAAAAGCAAAAAACGGAAGTGTTTTAATAGCGTGGCTGCAATTGTTGGAGTAAAATGCTTTGAAAGGGCAAAATGTTTCTTGCTACTCTTGATCAGTTTCCTTTGGAATGGTTAATACTGGTGTGGCCAGAAATTTAGGGGGTTTTGAAAGGGGGAAAGACTCAACCCCGTGCCAGATTTTTGTCGTTTTGTTTCTCAGCCGTCGGGAGCACCACACTCGCCCTGCCAGGTGTTGGCTCAAGCAGAGCTGCAGTTATTTCCCTGCAAGGTTTCCCTGGGCCAGGAAACTCTGGATTCGCAGGCAGCTCCATCTGCCTGGGCAGCAATCCGTGCCACCAGCCTGAATCCACAGCAGGCAGAGTTGGACGGGCACTGAGCAGAGATGAGTCCTGTCCCACGCACGGCAGCTGAGAGCTGCCTTTGAATGTGAAAGGGAGGGGGAAGACTATGGGAATTCGATAGGGAATGCTTTTTGGGGCTCTTCCCATCCAGCATGGATCGTTATGATGCCCTAAATGGCTACCTAGAAACAGAGACTAGACAGGAATAAAGGAAGAAAAGGTGGTATTTATTTGAAAGGCCTTCAGGCGCACTCTAGCCTCTAGGCTCCAGAGGTCCTGCCTCAGTGGATCCCAAAAATAGACATCCAGGTCCTGAGAGCTTCACACTTTTATAACAACATAAATTCACCAACCAGAACCCAGGCAATTATGTGATTTCCCCCAGTCTGCTCCCTTCTTCCCAAGATGAAGGTTTATAGTTCTTGTTCTGGGTGTCCTTGAAGGGCAAATTAGAGGTTTTGTTATGTCTATCTAAGCACAGAGAACAGCATTTAACAAGCCACAGAAAACCTCAGAGCCACACCAGCAGCACAGGACTAGAAAAATATAAAAGTTAAAACCTAAGGCATTAGGAAGAGCTCTGGCTGCCCAGAGACCATGGAACAGAAATGTGAAATCAGACCTTTCTGCTTGGTTCGAGTCAAAATCAGAGGCATCCTGGGCATTGCTGTGTGAACTCACTCACCTGTGTCAGCTCTTATCCCCTGATCCCACCAGGAGATCATTCCAGAAAACCTCTGCTCTGGGTCAAACCTTCTCCCACCTTCCAGGGGGAATTGATTTGTGGCCCAGCTCCTTTTATGCAAACTTTGTCCTTTCAGTGAAGTAGCTGTGCCTTGGCCGTGCCCGAGTGATGGATGGGGCAGGAGCCTGTTTGCAGCTCTCTCCTGCAGCAGCTGCAGGGAGAGGGATGCTGGTGATCTGGGTAAGCAGCTTTCCCTAAAAAAAAAAAAAGGGGAATATTTCCAAAAAGCAGCCATCAAATTTCAAAAATCAGCACCTGGAGGTATTCAGTGGAGAATGGAGTCAGGGCGTTCCTACAAACAAAATAGTAACTTTTTGTCCAGAAGGTAAAGTTTCCATCCTTTTCACTTTAATTTTGGCTGAGTGGACATTTGAAATAGAATTAAAGGATTTGTTTGAGGGGATAAATCTCCCAGCAGTGCAGACCTAGCTGGGATAGAAAAGTGAGGTTCAGGGGCTTGGTGGATTCCTGCATCCACCACTGGTGATCGATAAATGGCTTTGAGCAAGTCCTTTGCTCCCTGTCCATAGCCCCCATGGGTAAAGAGTGAAAAGGGAATTCACCCCAGGCGGGGGAAAGGTGGCAGAAGTGTCTGCGGGGCTGTGTGAGCAGCACTCAGGGACACAGAGAGGTGGGAATGGGGATTTTTGTGCCAAAGAGGTGAGGGATGAAGGTGAGGCAGGGTAAGATGGAGCAGGGTGAAAGTGGAGCAGGATAGAGGTGGAGAAGGATAAGATGGAAAAGGGTGAAGGTGGAGCAGGATAAGGTGGAGCAGGATGAAGATGGAGCAGGGTGAAAGTGGAGCAGGATAAGATGGAGAAGGATAAGATGGAGCAGGATAAGTTGGAACAGGATAAGATGGAGCAAGGTGAAGATGGAACAGGATAAAGATGGAGCAGGATGAAGCTGGAGCAGGATGAGCATGGAGCAGGGTGAAGGTGGAGCAGGAAAGCCCCAGAGCTGCTCAGGGCAGGGGATGGGAAGTGCAGGGAGCATCCAAGAAGGAAAAGCCGTGGATGTCCTGGCCCATAACTGGTGTTGCTGGACTCTTGTGTCCGTGGGTTGTTTTGGGGCCGGGTGAAGGTGGAGCTCTGCACGTTCCCGACCCTTTGGCTGTCACTGTGCCCCCGTCGCTCTGCTGTCCCCACAGCAGGGTCCCAGCACGGTTCTGGGGGTGCCCCACACCCCTGCCCACTGTGCCAAGGTGCCAGGGGAGGGAAGAGCACGGGCAGAATGTGCTTGGCCTCCCCAGCCGTGGCACAGCCGCTCCCCAGGAGCGCCGAGTCTGCTCCGGAGGGTCCTTAAATCCCTAATTAGCGCTGTTGCCCCCGCGTGACAGCGGAACGGCCTCTCCTGAGCCCTCCCGGAGGCTCGGGGGGTGGAGGACATGGCTCAGCAGCTCGTTTCTCTGTCTCGCACCTCTCCCGGCCCCGTTTTCCCCCCATGCCATGCGCGTCCCCCCGTGTTTCCTGCTCACACCCCGCGGTTTGGGATGCGGATCCCCGGGATCGGATTGCCGGCCACTCGCATCCCCCCCGTCCCTTCCCATTTCTCCTGCGGAGCCCTGGCTGGGTGAAGTTCGGAGCAGAGAAGGAGCTCTGGTTGCCATGGCTACCGGCACTGCCTTCCTCCCGGCCAGGAGGAGGAGGAGGAGGAGGAGGAGACCGCAGGACTCCAGGGCAAAGCCGCTCCCCGCAAATTTCTCCGCCCCTGAAACTCAGCCAGGGGCTCTGGGGCACCCTTGGGGCACCCTTGAGAAGCACCAGCTTTGTTCCCTGCAGGCAAACAGGACCTGGGGATGGGCAGCGGCTCCATGAAATCCCTGCCTGTCCCATCTCGGACCGGGCGCTTGGTCCAGAGGCCACTTCTGCCCCCCTGGAGGAGAAGGACACAGGACAGGCAGGATTTTTTATTGGATCCCCTCCTTTCCGGGGGCTCTCTGGATCGATGGATTCTCGGGGTGGTTGTGCAACCTCCCAAAGGGCTTTAAACACCCAAATCTTGGGGAATTGTCCTTTTATTTTTACGTTTTCCCTGCTGCATCCTTCAAACCACTCCAAAGGACAGCAGGGACCCCCCTGCACCCCAAACCCTGGGGTCGCATCTCCCTCGATGAGGGAGCAGACAGAGGAGGTCCCACAAACAAAAATCCCTTTGTTCCCAGGTCGCTCAGGATTGTCTGTAATTATTTCCAGGGATGCATGCCATGGCAATTGTTGATTATTTGAGGCTCCTGTGGGAATTCTTCCCTGGGAAGAAAAAAGGGGAAAAAAAAAAAGGAAAGAGCCTGCACGTAGCCTGGGTGAGAAATTCTGATCTGGAACGGGCTCAAGAAGGGAATAAATAGGTGAATAAATTAAATAAATAAAAGGTGGGAGGGGGAAAGGAGAGAGGTGGCCTTGCCGTGTCAAGATAACTGTACCTTGTCCCCCTGCTCTGCAAACTCTGCTGAGCAGATTTATTAGTTTTAATTAACAGGAGGGGGAGAAAAAAAAAATGGAGCTGGGAATACATCCAAATTTCAACTCACAAAATCACTGCTCCTTCCTCAAGATTGAGAGAGAAAGAGGGTGAATGACCAGAATAATAATCAGCAAAGAGATCTGGGTGCCAAGGAAGCCACTTCCCTGCCCAGGCTTTGCGCTGGCTCCTGGGGTGAGCAGGAGCTCGTTCAGAGCAGGATGGGAAGTCCTGGCAGGGTCAGAGTTCAGGGCTGGGCCTGCATAAAATCCAGATAAAAGTTCTTATCCAAATTTTTCTTTCAGAGGAAAAATGGTGTTGGGTTTAGGCTGTGTCTGTAAGTGCCGTTTTTCACAGAAAATGGGATTTTTTTAAATCATTATAAGTCCTCATCCCCGAGGATGAGTGGTTTGGGGACAGCCAGTGGCTGATGTGCCCTCAGTGGCCACAAGGACAGGTTCACACATTGCCCTGGGCACTGGGGAATAGGATTTTTGTGCCCAAACCAGATCCACCTGCTGCCCACAGGGTGCAATCCGGGGTGCTGGAAGGAAGGTGTTTAACTTAAGGTATTTGCTTATTCCCAGTAGCAGAAGAGAGCTAAAAAAAAAAAAAAATCATAAAAACTCAATTTCCAGTCCACAAAACATTGACAATCCAAACCATTTGAAAGAAAAACAGCTCAGCCTTTTATTTATTAGTCTGTTTTTCCTGTTGGCATCCAGTCGACATTTGCTGCCAAGGATTTATGAGGATGAAACACATTTTTTTTCCCCTGTCAGAATGGACCAGGAGGGAGCCCTGGTCTGGGAGCATCTCCCTCCTCCTGCACAGTCCTCACCCCAGGACCAGCAGGAGTGCAGCCTCGTTAGTCCAGCTAATTAGCCTTGATTAATAACCAAGAGCTGAGGTGTTGCTGGGCTTCTCCTGCAGCCAGAGCTGTCCCATGGCACGGGAGGTGTTGCCTCGGGGAATTTGCCTCTGGTTTGATGTGGAAATTCCCTTTGTGGCTCTGCACCATCAGCTGGTCCCTCTGAGGAGGCCAAACATCTTCCTGAGGCCTCAGGAAGGCCCCGAGCTCTTCGGGACAGAGAAGGAAAATGGGCTTTGCTTTTCCTCCCCTGTTCCCTTTCAAGTTTCCCTTTGTCCCACTAGAAACCAGTTGGGAAGAGCTGGAAAGGTTCTGGCTGCCAGCACCTCCAGGATCCAGGGGAACTTGGACCCCTTGATCACATCCCTGCCCTTTCCAGATGTTCCATGAGGAAATGCAGCCTCACTCTCCAGGAAACAGCAGCTCCAGCATTTTATCTTTGACTTTCACCACTCCAACAAGTCCCTCCGGAGAAGCACCAGCGAGTTTTATTAAAAATAAAAAACCCTTGTGGAGAGGACAAGCACTTTGTCTTCCAGATTTACCAGGAGCTTCAGAAGACAGCGGGGAGAGTTCAGAAAAGGCTCCTGGGGAAGAGCAGGACATAAATAAAAAGAAATAATAACAGCTGGTCCCAGCACGGGGGTGGGGGCACAGAGCCCTGAGGCCACAGCCAGGTTTGTGGTGAACACACTGGGAACAGCAAAATTCCTGAGGGTCCTGGGTTACAGTGTCAGATGTGCCCAAAAGTATGGATTCCATCAGCATCTCCATGAGCTGTTGGAACCAGGTGGGGCAGTGCTCCCTGCCTCCTCCCTCGGGACTATCTCCTGTTCATGGCCAGCAGTGCCTTGCCCATGGCTCACAGATAACTCACCCCTGGACTATCTCCTGTTCATGGCCCAGCAGTGCCTTGCCCATGGCTCACAGATAACTCACCCCTGGACTATCTCCTGTCCATGGCCAGCAGTGCCTTGCCCATGGCTCACCATCCCTTTGGGAGATGCTCCACCCAGAGGGAGGAACCAAGCATTCCCTCCTGGATATAAGCTGAGATTTCCAACACCATGAACAGCCTTTCCCACTGGATTCCCAGAGGACAGGAGCTACAGAGGCACCACTGGACCTTCTGAGGGAGACCAGACCTTTCTCCAGGATCACAGCTCCAACAGAACCACATCCATCACTTCAGGAGGACGCAGCCAGCATCTCATGGGACTGCTACTGCTGCCCTGACTGACAGGGGTCAGCTCCTGTCTGACTCTGTCAGTTTGAACCAGGGCTTTTTGTCTTGTTTTTATATATATTATATATATATATATTAGTAAAGAACTGTTATTCCTATTCCCCATATCTTTTCCTGCAAGCCCCTTGATTTCAAAATTACAATAATTGTGAGGGGAGGAGGTTGCATCTCCCATTCCAAGGGAGGCTCCTGCCTTCCTTAGCAGACACCTGGCTTTCAAACCAAGACATCAGGAAAAAGAGAGCTCCAAGGTCTCAATGGAAAATAATGCAATGGGAAACCCAGCAGAGAGCTGCGTTCTGGCCCTGGGATGAAGATCAATCAATCCCCTGCCTCATCCTCATTTTATGGAGTTTTCGAGGCTGGCCTGGCAGAGGCCCGGGGTGGCTCCACAGGTGTGGCAATGAGGCAGGAGAAAAGGGTCCCTTCTGCTCCAATCCATTGCTGGTTTGCAGGCCAGGAAGGTGCAAACTCCAATCTCCCACCAGATGGGAAATGTTAAGAAGTTCCGTGCATTCGAAATTAATTTGTATCCAATAAAAGCCGAACCTCGGCCACCTTCCACCTCTTCTGCTGTTAGAAACCTGAATATCGCCGATTCCTCGCCGTGATTTTGGAGAACCGAATTACCTGCAGGATCTCAGCCCATCTGTGCTCGAGATGTGCCCAGGTATGGCCAGGTTTGCTGGAGGAAAGGTGGCAAAGAGGCACGGAGAAAGTGTGATTTTTACAGCCTCAATTCCCCAGGGAAGCAATCCAACAGGAGAGGTCAGATCCCAGGGCCCATGGCATATGTTCAGATTACTTCATCAGGGCTCTGGTTGAAACATCTCCGTGGCTGCTGCTGGCAGAAAAATTGGTCCTTCTTTTGTTAAAAATAAAACCACCCCAAAATTATGATGGTTGGGGTGGTTTTTTTTTTATTTCCCCACTTGAGAAATGTTGACATTTTGTCAAAAAAAAAAAAAAAAAAGAAAAAAAAAGCCAAGCAAAAAATCCAGGCCAAACCCAAATGTTGAACAAATAGAGACATTTTCACTTTGGAAGCAAAAAATCAAAACAGATCTGTTGAAAACAGAAATAATTTCATCCCAACAGCGCTGCTTACAACCTGGTCTGCCATCGATTGCTAATTCCACACCAGGCCACTGGCATGGAATGATGAGGAGCTCGGGAGCAAACCTCAAAGGAGCATCCAAACCTGGCTTTGGGCTCCTCCCACGCCTGGCACCGGGGTTCATCCCCCCAAATTTCCCCCTAATTGCGGAGCAGTGATTAATTGACTGCATAAATGATGATTTTCAGAGTGGAGGATGTGCCGCGCTGAGCTCGATGTTGGTGACTGCCACAGGAGGAGTGCAATTCCCAGATTTTGGCTTGTCCCAGCTCCATGAGGCTCTTCCCCTCTTTTCTTTTGGTTCATTTTCCCAGCAGGGTTTTGCAGGGAGCAGGCAAAGGGTGGAAATCCCAGGCTCTCCCCAGCTCCAAAGCCTCGGAGCCAGGCGGGAAGAGAGCCGGAATGTTTACACATAAACATCCTGGCACGGAGCCACCTCCACAAGGGGAAAAAAAAAAACCCCATCCAAACAGAAAGAACATGAAAAATTAATAAGGGTTTTAGACTATTACATTTTCCAGGACTTGCTGGATCGTGGTTCTCAATTCTCAATCAATCACGTTTCAATTGGGATGATTAATTTTCCGGAATGCTTTGTTGGCCCCCTCGGATGTGCTCGAGTTCCAGGGGAGACAAGGCCAGGGCTGGAAGTGGGGGAGTCATGAGGGGGATCCAGGGCTGAAATTGGGGGATTTGTGAG
>VZTN01022780.1:113098-126142 GCA_013400515.1 Erpornis zantholeuca | reverse complement strand
ATTAGTAATATAATAGTAGCATTATAAACATTATTAACATAATAGAAAGAAAGATATCATATTAGAAAGAAAATTATATTTAATCTACTAATATACGATAAATATATTTAATATTTTTTCTATAAGTACTATTAATATAATATTCGAATTATAGTTATTATTAATATAGTGATTTATTACATATATTTCTTATAGAGATATATAAATATATATTTCTATATTTTATATATATTATGGATTAGATACTATTAGATGTTATTAGCTATTATTAGCTATTATTAGATATTATCTATGCTTCTCTGCTTCCACAGCTTTAGGGAGGGGACACCCACACCCTTAGGCTCAGGCCTAACTTCCTGACCTAGCAAAACTGAGTCAAGTCTGTGCTTAATCTTCCCAGCCCTCACCACCAAACAGGACCCAAATTCCTCTCCCCTATCTCCTTACCACAACTCATTTTCCAGCTTGGTTTTCCCTCTCCGAGAGTCCTGAGTCTCTAGAGGTGGGAGGAGGAATCCAGAATTCCAGCCTGGAGATGCAGAGGAAAAGGCACAACTCAACATTCCCGGGAGAGAAAAGGAGAGGGCAATGGGGAGGAACAGGGATTTCACCACCGGGGCTGCAGCTGTGTCTCTCCCAGGCTCCCTGCCTGGAATAGTGAACTCAAAACCAAGATTTGGCCAAGTTTAGCAGCCCTGGGGGCGATCCTGGATGTGGCATGGGAGGAGAGCTCCTGGCGGGAGCCCCACGGGACAGAAGGGCCTCCAAACACCAGGATAAACTCCCAGGAGAGGGAGGATGGCTGAGACAACTTTTCAGGGAGCCTGGGATGAGTCTGGTGTGGGCTGAAACCTCCTTCTGTAGTGGCTCGGAGCACGCTGGGGACGCAGGAGGTGTCAGGAGGCAAGGGGCCTTAAAAGACCCCGGCACAGAGAGGTCCTTTTCCTTTCCTTTTCCTTTTCTCTCGTCTCTCTCAGGGCACTTTTCGTGGCTTTGCAAGCAACAGATTGGCAGCTAAAACTGCTTCCCTCTCTCTCTCTGCTTCAGCTTCTTTCCCCCTCTGCAAACATTCGGCAGAAAGGAGAACCTGCTGTAAAAAAGAAAAGGAAAAAAACCCCCAAAAACCAAAGGGAGTTGATTGAAAGCCCTGAGCTCTAGCTGCTGTTTTGAAGCAACTGTAACCACCTTTATTTTCCACATCATCCTGGGGCGGTGCTGCAGTCACACCTTCCCAGTTCCGTCTGTAATTCCAGGCAGGAGGGTTTCTCTTGCCACGTGCAGGGAAGCTCTGCCCCATGCCCCCCTCCAGCCCTCCAGGCCGGTCCTGGAGAAGGAGATCTCCCAGGAATGGCTGGGAAGAGCTCATGGGGGGAAGTTGGGACACAGGGAAGTGATTTGGGGCAATCCACATCCATGGGCCTGAGGCTGAGGCGTTCCTGCCTCTGTGCAGGGGCTGCTGAGAGGGGTTTGGGGAAGGCTGACCCAACCCCATCACCCCGAGGGGGTTCTCCATCCCTCATCCTGCTGCTCCATTTCCCTCTGTTCACCATCCTGGCCTGCCCCTCCTGTTAAATTCAGCTTCCTTTACCCCCCGTGCATCTCTCAGGGCATCACCCTGCCCAGAACTCCATGCAATTCCTGGCGTTATCCTCCTTATCCCACATCTCCAGCTCAAAGGGGTTCCACCTGGAGTTCCACCCAGGAGCTCGGAGTAATTCCCAAAACAGGAGCAAACTGGAGCTGCTCAGCTGCTGCCTGAGGGACTGGCAGGGGTAACAGCAGGATTTTGATGTGCAGGTGATGTTCAGGTCTTCTGTTTGTCCCCTTGATGCCAGGATGATTTTTACATCTTTTCTTTAACACCCCTCTTATGTACACTTTTATATAGTTTGATGTATTCTCAGTGCTTTTAGCCCCACACTTGTACCTCCCCAAGGCTGAGAGCTCAGCTCAGCCCCACGGCACCGTTAAACCAGGAGAGCAAACATCCTGGGAGCCCCAGACACCAAGGGCCTCTCCAGAACACATTTGGGAACCTCAGCCAGGCCCAGCCAGGGGGAAGGTTCCTCACAACGAGGGCTTCACTCCAGCCTCTCACTGGGGGATCTTTGATAGCTGTGCTAATTAGCAAGGCCTAGAATTGTATGTATTTCAGTGTCACAGGAGGTACATGCATTGCATTCCACCTGGACCAAGTGCTGCACCCAAGGATCCTGAAATAAATCCCGAGGTAAAAACCCCTTTTCCCCAAAAACCGTGTTCTGATTTTAATTTTAAGACCGGGAAAAGGCAACACCCTGACTCCAGGCTGTGGGAATGAACACACCAGCCCTGGGACGAGGCTCCTCCCCAGCCCCACTGCACAGGGGAGATCATCAAGCAATTAACAATTGCAAGCAATTAACACCCTGAGCAACGACAGCACTTGGCTTCCTCCCGCAGCCTCTCCTGTTCAGTCCTTGCCCTCCCCTGTGAGGAACATTTCAACTTTGGAAGCACAGACTGGTTGGGAAGGCTTTAACGGGGGCTGGAAGCTGCCCAGAGCTGATCCCTTCCCTTTTCCTGCTCTTGAGGGGTTTTCCTGACCAAATCTCTAAATACACCCCAAATTACCCACTGGGAATTGCATTTAGGGTCTGCTCTGGTCTCTGAGCCCTTGTGGAGGGCGAGGAAAGGCAGGAGAGGGTTGTCAAGCATTTTAGGGTAAATCAGGGGCTTTTCCTGCTCCTAAAGTGCTCCCTGGAAGAGTGAAGTGAGGAGGAGTCGGGTCTCAACTCCCTCCTCAAGAAGGATGTGTCAATAAACAGAAGGAAAGAAGGATGGAAAGAAGGAAAAGGAAGAAAAAAGGGAAGGAAGCAGTTAAATAGGATATGGATTCAGTAGGGTGTCAGTGAGGAGCTCAGGGCACCTTTCTGCTCCCTGCTCCCCTCGGGCCATGAATCAGTGGGATGAGCTGTGCATTCCCAGCTCCCAAACCCAGCTCCCCACACCTGGCAGGGGCCTCGGGGAGGTGACAGCCCCAGGAGGGGGGGAGCAGTCTGGGGTGATCATCCAAAGTACATCCTGGGTATGAGAACATCCCACTGCCCCCCCGAGCCCAGGAATCCCCTGGCCACTGCCCAGGATCCCAGGGAGCCACAGCTGAGAGCTGCTCCAGGGCTTTGGCACCATTTCCCTGCTGGTTTTCCTCTGCTCCTGGCCAAACCCTGCATCCGAACCCAGGCAAGGCAGGTGGATCACACAGAGCAGCTGCTGCTCCTGCTCTGCCGAACCTCAGAGCACCTGAGGAAGCAGGTGGCATCCTCAGCTCCTTGTCCCTGTCTGGCTCGTCCCTGTCACCAATATATTCCTCAGCTCCTTGTCCCTGGCCAGCTCATCCCTGTCACCAATTATTCCAGCCCCAGGTGCCAAGGAAGTGGCGGGCACGGGGAAGGGGAGGTTGGATTCCACCCAGAGTAGGAGCACAGAGTGTACCAACGCCTTGCAGAGCCCTGGCTGCTCCCCGTGCCCCCTGCCCGTGGGGTTTGGTGACACAGGACACCCACCAGCTGGGAACACAGGATGGGATTGACCCTGGGAATCTCTGGCACCGAGCAGGACAAGCAGCTCCAGGTGAGCCCCGGAGCTGCCAGGGTTGTGCCGGGGCCAGGGCTGGCACACAGGCCTGGCTTTCCCTCTCCTGCAGCATCTGGCAGTTCCCAGCGTTAAACCCAACAGGAATTCCCAGTCTTGGGGCAGGACAAAAGGCTCCTTGCCCTGATCCTCACAGGGCTGTGCCATTCCAAAGGGACTCCTGCAGCTCCAGCTCTGGCTGAGGGCAGGGGTTGTTCCAAAGCCCCAAATCCAGCCTGTGTGGCCAGAGCCAGCCCTGCCCTGCCATATCCTGGCTTTCCTTCTCTTGGAGCTGAATTTTTTCAGGATGTGGCAAGTCGTGGGGAAGGGGGGAAAATCCAGGAACAGCCTCCTGCTCTGCTCCACCTGATGGTGATGCCTTAAATGGCTCCCTAGAAACAGAGAGCAGACAGGAATAAAGGAAAAAAGAGTGGTATTTATCTGAAAGGCCTTCAGGTGCACACTTTGGGCTCCAGAGGTCCTGCCTCAGTGGATCCCAAAATGGACAATGACAGCTCATGGGTGCTTCACACTTTTATATCAACATACCAAATATCAAATTGGTATGTTCATATCAAATTCACTAACCAGAACCCAGCCAAGGATGGAATTTCCCAAGCTTGCCCCCCACTCCCCAAGATGAAGGTCTGCAGTTCTTGTTTCTAGGTGTCCTTGAAGGACAAGTTAGAGGTTTTGTTATGTCTATCTAAGCACAGAGATCAGCATTTAACAAGCCACAGAAAACTTCAGAGTTACACTAGCAGTCCAGGATTAGAAAAATATAAAAGTTAAAACCTAAGGCATCAGTGGGAACCAAACCATCCAGGAGCAATCCTTTGGGACACACCTATGGATATTTCTCACCAGCAGAGCAGCCAGGGGCCAGCAGTGATTTGGTGCCTCCTCAATCACATCCAGAGCTGCATCCTGTGCCTGCTCTGTGCCACGTGGGCCACCAGCCCTGTGCTGGCACATGCCAGCCTGGCCAGGGAATGCTAGGCTGCTCCGTGCCCGGATGTCACTGTTGGGGCAGACACAATGCACACAGACTGTGCCTCGGACAATGTGCCAAAAAAAAGCCTTTATTAAACAAAGCAGCTTCTTTTTATAGATTTTTGGATGTTATAATTTGTGTTAGATAGTTATTGGCTACTGTATTACTATGGTAGATTCATTGGCTATTGTTAACTACCTTTGGCTACCTATAGCATAAGCATTCAAGCACTCAGAACAATATCAGGTGCAGATATGTTGCTGATTTTCTCCTTCCATTCTTTAACTTCCTTGCTTCTGTTGATGCTATATTTACATGGGTAAAATCTAATTGTTTTTCTTCTCCCGGCCTTTTCTCACAGTCCTTTTCCAGCCAGAGTAACAGGCCTAAGCCATGATTTTACAAAGGCAGCAAGGCTTTCATTTTGTAAGGTTTTACCTCTATGCAATACCCAGATTCCTCCATGTGGGAATGATGAAACCTAATGCTAGAGCCTTCTCCACAAAAAGATTCCATTCATAGATCTGAAATTCAGAAGGCTGTATTTATTATTTAATTTCATTTCATGCAAACAAATAAAGATGCAAAATGCAGAAGCAAAAAGCAAGAAGCTTTTCTCTCTCTCTAGCAAGCAGCTGCTCTGAGAGATTATTTCTCTGTTTCTGTCTGTCAACAGCACACTGTTTCACCAAATATGAAAACAAACACAGATAAAGCTTTTTTTTCATTGGCCAAGGAAAATACCTTATCAAAACTTTCTCATATTTACATTCTTTGTCAAAGATTTCTCCTGGGAGCCTACAAATGTTCCCTTTAGAAATGGAGAAGTGTTACAACTCAAGACACTTAAGAAGAAATTGCTGTTTTTCAAGCTTGTTGCTGGATTTCTCTAAGATCCACTAAAAAGTCAGCCCCACACCTCCACACCTCCACACCCCCCATCCTGCTCGTCAGTGCCCTGCCACCACATCCACCACATCCACCACCTCTGCCCACAGAAGGGAACATTTTATTTGGGAGTTTGCTCCTGCCTGGAGGCTCTGCTTTGCTCCCCTGCGAGGTTCCCTGGGATTCCCTGGGAATCCACTCCATGTCCTGCAGGTGAATGGAATCATTTCAGCACCACAGGAGCTCTGCCTCAGCTCCAGAGCTGGACCCTGGCTGTGCCAGGGGGATGGGAAAAGCATTCCCAGCCATGGGAAGTGATCTCTTGTAAGAGCCTAAAACCAGAGATGTGGGACTCCGGGCGGCTCTTCAAAACTGTTTATTGTATCCAAGATGGTACAGCAGTCACAGGTCACGGCTTGTCAGAGTCCAGGGAAGCCTGAAAGCTTCTCTTGCTCCTCTGGTGGTTTCTTTATATCCCCAGAGCTCCTCAAAAGTGGCCTAGCCTGACCTAGGCTTTTGGAGAAGCTCCCTCCACTTTTGGGAGAACCTGGAGGCACCAGAGAGGTGAAGAGATTTTTGTTTAGTGAACCACAGAGTTTAGTTGTAGTTTTTAGGATCTTGCTCTGTGTATTACATAGGGACAAGATGGAGATTTTTGGGTGTGGTTTTTCCTTCTTTCTTCTTCTCCTCTTTCCTCTTTCTTTTCCTCCCTTCTCTGACAGCAGTTCCTGTGGTGTGTTGGTTGGTGGAAAAAAGTTAGTATTGAAAAGACATATCAATAAGATGAGGATTTACTGGTGTTGGAAAGAAAATAAGATACTTACTGTTTCTTGAATTGTTGTTAGTAAGATATAAAAGGCAGCTGCCTTTTAGCTGCCATTGCCTTTCTGCCCTGGTGTCCTCAGAGGACACTGCCTCTGCCTCCGAGGTCTTGATAAGAAAAATAAACAACTCCTGAAACAGCAGAAGAAGATCTCTTGCTGCATTCCTTCCAACATGAGGAACCAAAGGAAGAAAATCTCCAGGGCAGAGGACCCAGGCCTCCGAAAATGGGTGGCAGAGAGCCACACCTACAGCTTGTAGGCAGATCTTAAGCCAATTTCTGTTCAAGTCACAAGGCATTATATACTTTTCTTTGCTGAGTATCTTCATGCACAGCGACCAATCAACATCATAGACACCTTTGCATTTACCTCTAGCCTAACACCACTACTATCATTACCATATTATAGTCATTTTTAGCCAATCACAAGAGTAAGCATGTTACAATTTAAGCTTTAAGTTGTTTCTCAGTTTTCCTGCAATAGAAAATTCTTAGAGCTTTTTTCTACCTGCCACATCGACTTGTCTTGTTTGCTGTGGTATCTTCCTGCTTGGCAAAAACATCCTTTTGTTTGTGTTGAGCTTATCCTTTGCTCTAAGTCACAATACCTCTTTCCAACTCGACATAACCTTTGCTTTCTTAGTTATCCAGTAAGACTGGCTCAGCACTCCTTACTTTAGACATTTGTTATTCTTCTAGATCAAAACTTGCTTTCATTTCTCTTTCATTCTTGGTTCCTACATTCAGAGATCCTTCTGCCAGACCTACATGTCTGCCATCCTTCCCAACAATCTCTTCCCCCTGGGCAGCCTCTCCTGTGGGCACTGCCAAGGATGCAAAGGGCTGGCATGGGGCAGTGCCCACCTGTTGGTAACCCAGGAAACATTTCTTTTATGTGAGTTTATGCCTCACCGATTCTTGCAGCACTGAGTCCATCAGAGTTGTTCTCAATTTAAGGAAAATGTAAATATTGCAGTTGTTTGGGAATGTTATCTCCTTGGCCGAAGAGAAATTCTATTTTGGGATATGTTCTCATAGTTTATGTGGTACACACACACTGGGACTGTTCTGTTCACACAGGCACAGAGGATTCCTGCAGCTGAACCTGCAGGCTGGAAGGATCTCTTCTCTCTTGTTCTCTTTCCTTCTTATTAATAACTAATCGAAATATCAAATCTATAAATAAAAATAAGCCTTGGAAGGGCACTGGGAGCCCTTGGAACATCGCTGGAGCCACGGAGGCTCAAGGCAGAAGCATGGCAGGGTTTGGGAAAGAGGCTTTTATCAGATCCAGTGGTTCCTGTGGTGCCTTAGGTTTTAACTTTTATGTTTTTCCAATCCTGTACTGCCCAGTGTGACTCTGAAGTTTTCTGTAGCTTGTTAAGTGCTGTTCTCTATGCTAAGATAGACATAACAAAACCTCTAACTTGCTCTCCGAGGACACCCAGAACAAGAACTGCAAACCTTCATCTTGGGGACAGGGGGGCAAGCTTGGGCAAATTCCATCCTTGCCTGGCTTCTGCTTGGGGAATTGATGCTGAGATCCAAGTGGGAAGAACTCGGGAGCTGTCCTTGTCCATGTTGGGATGCACTGAGGCAGGAGCCTCTGGAGCCCAGAGTGTAACTCTGAAGGCCTTTCCAATCAATCCCTCCTTGATTCCTTTATTCCTGTCTGCTCTCTGTTTCTAGGTACCCATTTTATGCCATCACCTGCTGAGGGATTGGAGCAATGGATAAAGGAGCTGTGGGTCCGGGCAGAGACATTCCTGACCGAGGGAATTCTCACTCCACTGCAGTGCTCCAGAATGCACAAAAAGCAGCTTCCATTTGTAGTTCTGAGTCAAACATTTTGACTCAGGGAAGAGTTTTCACAGCTTTCTTCTCCTCTTAATGTGTTTTGAACATTTTTTTCCCCTTATCTTTCCTGTAGAAAGTGGAAAATCTTCGTAAAAGGTTTTCTTTGTTAAAATCCTCAATTTCCAATCCAAACAACAACTTGGTTTTCCTCCCCTTTTTTTTCTTTTTTTTTTTCCTGGTGTACATCTGGAATTTCTGAGGAGGAAATGGCAGTGATGCTCATCCCAGCAGAATTCCCAGGTGTTTCCCAAGCCCAGACCCACATGCTGGATGAGCCACGTTTCCCCACAGCTGCAGGTTAATGGGATTTTCCACCCTCCCTCCCACATCCAGAGAATTCCCTGCATCCCACAGGAGCTGGGAAATCCCAGCAGACCCCTGTGGGTCCCAGCATCTGTGTGGTTAAGCCTGCTCTTAATCTCCCAAGCCAAATATCTTCTCCTCTATCAGGTGTGACCCAAAATCCACAGGAACAGAGGACCAGGACCTTCATGGATTGGGGTCGGGGTGCAGGGGAGAGCCCCCAGCAGCAGCCACTGAAAAGGGCAGAGCCCAACCACAGCCTCATGCAGAGCGAGGAGGCTCCAAATCCTAAAATAAATCCTATTAGAGCGAGAAAACAAACAGCTCAAATAGGATTTATTTTAGGATTTGCATCTGGAGGTGCCTCCCCTCCCCTCTGGCAGAGAGGCAGTGCTGAGGAGAGGTTTGGCTGCTGAAGTTCAGCTCTGTGCACCCTCAGGGCTGCTTTAGGAAGGGAGCCTGGGTTGATTGGGGATGAGGGTGTGGAATAGGGCATTGCAGGGTCCCTCAGCAGCAGGAACCTCCCCCTGGAGTCAGCTGGGATGAGCTCATCCCCGCAGCAGGAGGATTGGCAGGAGCACTGAGAGGATGGCTGGAGATTAAAAACAAACAGAGGAGAGCCAAGAATCCTTTATTTGGAGAACATTTCACAGGTCCTGTTTAGGGGCTGGTTTTAGCCTGGCCCTTGTCGGTTGTATTTGCAGTGGAAATAAGATAAACGTGGCACCTGCTCCAGTTAATCTTTCCCTCCCTCTTCCTCCCCCACCCCCAAATTCCTTTATTTTAGGAATTTGCAGGAAGGGATTGGGAAAGAGGGAGAGATGTAGGATGATGTGCCTGATTAATGATGCTCCGAGGGGAAAAGAAATCCTTTACCCACAATGTGGAGCACTTTTGATTGGGAAGAACTTTGAATTCTGTGTTCAAGCCAGGAGCCAAAAGTGGAATAACACACCCAGGGAAGTTTGTGTCCATGCTGTTGGTCACCACTGGCCAGGGGATTTTTGCATTGCTGTTAAAACGAGGTATTGGATGAGGAAATGGGAGTGAAAATGAGTAAATATCCAAACAGGATTCTGAATCCTACAGCAAACAGGGCCAGGATGGAGGGAGGATCCAAGGAGTGCGAGAGGAAGGAGAGTGGGTTTGTAGGGACAGGAGGGTTCCTTGCTCTGTTGTGTTATTCTTCCTTTCAGCATGTTTTGTCCAGGGAAATCCCATTCTCTGTGCAGAGCTGGGGATGAACGTCCAGCTGGGAAAGCTCTTCCTGAAATTTTGGGAAGCAGGGCTTGGCTGGAGGGATTTAGATCAGGAGTTTTGCCCTGAGCAAAGATCCCAAGCCTTGCCGGCACCATGCCCAAGCAGGGACAGCTCCTGATGGATTTATTCCATCCCTCCCATCACCATCAAACCCAGCAATGCAAAACTGGGATGATTTTTCCCCATCTTTCCACACGGATTTTTAACATCCCAGGAAACAAACCAGCAGTTTGCCGTTTCCTCCCAATAATCCGTGAAGAATGATGGAAAAAAACATTGTCCCAATCGTGTTAATTGGGCACTAATGAGCCATTGCCCTGCTCCAGGAATTGTCTGCTCGAGTCTCCTCACCTTCCTCCTCCTCCTCCTCGTGCTCCCCCTGCTCCCAGGGCATCAGGGGCTCGGGATGAACGTGGGGAAGGCAGAGCAGGAAGAGCGGAGAGGGAACGGAACGAGCTGTTTGCTTTCCCCTGATTGTTGCTATTAATAAAACATCACATTAAATCAGGGCTGGAAGGATGTAATTGGGATCATCCATCACCTTTCCAGAGGAGAAGAGCTCCCGGCCCTCAGCCCAGCAGAGCAGCCACGGCCACCACAGCCCTGAGCGGGGACAAGGGACAGCCACGGTGTCCCCATGGCTTGGATCCATCCCCTCCTCAAAATCAGCACAATCCTCAAAATTGTCCCTTTTTTGCCTTTCTTTTCCGTGGGCAAAGACAGGAGATGGGAAAAGAAGGGAATTTCAGCTGGGGATCCCCTGTCTGAGCCGGAATCTGCTGGGATTTGGGGTTGAGGATTGGGGATTTGGGGTTGAGGATTGGGGATTTGGGACTGAAGATTTGGGATGTCCCGTCCTTGAAGTTGAGGAGGACTTGGAGCAGCCTCAGAGGTGGCCCTGCCCTGACCAAGAGGGTCTCTGAGGTTCTTCAAACCTGTTCTGATCCATGGTTTGGGGTTGAGGGCGATCTCTGTCCATGCCCAGCTCCTCCTCACTCCCCATGGGGACAGAAAGTCCTCCATCCCTTCTGCTGGCAAAGAAATGCCCCTGGAATTCGCTCCAGTGAATTCCCTCACAGCAGGGAGCAGGGCAGTTGGGATTTCAGCCACTTTTCAGGGCAGCTGGAACCATTCTGGGAAGAGCTGACCCGACAACACGAACAGGAGATTTATTTTTCCCGATCCCAGTAATTTGTGCTGGGCTGCTGCAGCTCTTCCTTGGCAGCAAACAGCTCATCCCTGTGTTCCCAGAGAGGCACAGGGATGGGGATGGATCGGAGCTGCTGGGCTGGCAATGAGGGAATTCCCTCTGTCCCAAATTCCCACCTTGGCTCCACGTTGGAAATCCTGCCGAGGGCTACAGAACCCCTGGATCTCCCCAATCCCTGGATCAGGCCTTAGTCTGAGCTCAGTTAAACCCCTGTGCTGGCAGCTCCTGACTGCCAAGTCCTCACTAAATTTCCGGGCGGGACTTTGTTTGGTCCCGTTCCTCTGAAACTTAATAAATCCTTTAATATTCCGCCCCTCTCTGAGTGTCTTTGTCACTTTAACTCACAGCTCTTGATGTCTTTGAGACATCTAACAGGTCAAATCCCTTTGGGCTGGCACTGCACAGGATTTTTCTCCTGGAAATCTTCCCTGAACCCTCAGATTTCCTTCTTATCTCCAAGACTGGCTGGACAGAACGCTGCCCCAGCGAGGCAATTCATTAGGAATGTCCTTTATTGCAGAAGTCAAACCCCCAGTGATCATTTCCCTCGTATTTATGCTTTATTTTCCCACTCCTCGTGCTGCTAAAACAGCAAATAAATGGGGCCATACCCATTTATCAGGCTGATAACGAGCACTAATGACCCTACAATAAAAACAGAAGGAGAACTGGAGAGGCAGAGATTAAGAAAAATAAGATAAATGCGCGTGGGCTCATATTTTTAAAGCATGTGCCTCATTTCAGGGCATCAGGACATGATCACAGCTGAAAATATGGCCATCCATCAAAATCCAGCCCCAGGGAGAGGCTGGGACTCGTTTAGGCAATGAAGAGCTGCAGGAAAAGCCTGGTTTCAACAGGGAACTGAGCAATCCAAGAGGAGGATATCCCATTAATGGCATAAATGGATCATGGTAAAAGCCCATTCTGACACATCAGTGCCCTCGCTGCGTGCTAGGAGAGAAATCCCAGATGGAAAAAGGCTTTTCCACAGGGCAGTGCCCAGGTCTGGGGATTTCAGGGGTTGGGGTTCAGCTCCCGGATCTCCCTCGGGTTATTTCAACCTGAGCTCTGCCCCACTTCGGCTTCCAGGTCAAAATTTCCTTTTCCTTGCCTGCTTGCCTGTGGTTTTGGGGGATGCAGGAGGAGCAGGGAATGGGGCAGGGCTGTCACCACGTTGGTAACCCAGAAAAGATTTCTTTTAGGCATTTTTATGCCTCACCGATTCTTGCAGCAGCGAGTCCGTCAGAGAGGTTCTCAGGTTGAGAAAAATGTAAATATTGCAGTTGTTTTTTGAGAATGTTATCTCCCTGGCCGAAAAGAAATTTCTATTTTGGGATTTGCCTGAGTTATCCCTCGGGGAGCTGAGTTATCCCAAATAAACGCAGCCATGAATCCCCATGTCCCTACAGATCCAACCCTGAGTCCCGAGTCCCAAATCCCAAACCGCAAATCCCAAATCTCAAATCTCGAGTCTGAATCCTGAATCCTGAATCCAGAGTCCCGAATCCTGAACCCCAAATCCCAGACATTGAACCCCAAATCCCTAACCCCGAATCCCAAATTCCAAGTCCTGAACCCCGAATCCCGAATCCCAAATCCCGAGTCTGAATCCCAAATCCCGAACCCCAAATCCCAGACTTCGAAGCCCAAATCCCTAACTCCGAATCCCAAATTCCAAGTCCTGAATCCTGAATCCCAAATCCCAAACCAATCCCGAATCCTGAATCCCAAATCCCGAATCCCAAATCCCAAATCCCAAAACCCAAACCCCAAATCCCGAATCCTGAACCCTGAATCCTGAATCCCAAATCCCAAATCCTAAATCCCAAATCCCGAATCTCAAATCCCAAATCCCAAAACCCAAACCCCAAATCCCGAATCCTGAACCCTGAATCCTGAATCCCAAATCCCAAATCCTAAATCCCAAATCCCGAATCTCGAACTCCGAATCCCGAATCCCAAATCCCAAACCCCGAATCCCAAACCCCAAATCCCGAATCCCAAATCCTGAACCCCGACCCCCGAATCCCAAATACCAAATCCCAAACCCCGAACCCCAAATTCCAAATCCCAAATCCCAAATCCCAAATCCCG
>VZTN01022780.1:95304-113071 GCA_013400515.1 Erpornis zantholeuca | reverse complement strand
AACCCCGAACCCCAAATCCCAAATCCCAAATCCCAAATCCCAAATCCCGAATCCCGAATCCCAAATCCCAAGCCCCGCCCTGGCAGCTGTCGGTGATGGAAACACAGACTCTGCTGGGTACACACAAAGCTCATGTCTGATCCTTTCACTTTTGTTGTCTTGGCCGTGGTCACTCTCAGGCGGTGCTGGTTTGTTCTCTCTGTGTGGGCGAATGCTCTCTGCAGGGATCTGCTTAGGTCCTTGTGGAAATGCAAGCACATCCTCCCTCCCGAGTAAGAGGGAAAGGATTCGGGATTCTCAGTTTGGGGCTTGGGATTTGGGATTTGGGATTCAGGACTTGGGATTCGGGATTTGGGACTCTGGATTTGGGATTCGGGATTCTCGGTTTGGGGTTCGGGATTCAGAACTCGGGATTTGGGATTTGGGATTTGGGATTCAGGATTCTAAGTGTTTTATTAGGACTGGGGCTTTTATTTCTTCAGTGGCTGCTGCATTTTGCCCAGAACATTGTGAGTTTTGCTATCTGAGTAACAATTCCAAATATTGAAAACATCCAAGGATTTCACGGAGGGTGTGACCCATTCCTGCAGGGAGCAGCTTCCCGCTGCCATCTCCCCGAGCCCCGCGCATCGCCCGCTGCTGTCACTGCGCTAATTGCTTATCTGAGCACCGAGGATTAATTACCAGCACTTCATCTCCCGGGAGAGCACTTGGGAACCACCGCGTGCTCGCCTGGCGAGTTCCGGGCGGAGGGATTCCCTGGTCCGCGCTCCGGGAGCTGCTGGATTTGGGATTTGGGGTTCGGGGTTCGGGATTTGAGGCTCGGGATTTGCTGTTTGAGGCTCAGGATTTGGGGTTTGGGGTTTGGGACTCGGGACTCAGGGTTCGGGACTCAGGGTTTGGGATTCGGGGTTAGGGATTTGGGGCTCAAAGTTCGGGATTCGGGGTTCAGGATTCAGGGTTCAGGGTTTGGGATTCGGGATTCAGGACTCGGGGTTAGGGATTTGGGATTCAGGATTCAGGACTCGAAATTCAGGATTCGGGGTTATGGATTTGGGGCTCAAAGTTCAGGATTCAGGGTTCGGGATTCAGGATTCGGGATTTGGGATTCAGGACTTGGGATTGGGGATTCAGGACTCTGGATTCGGGATTTGGGGTTTGGGATTCGGGATTCGGGATTTGGGACTCTGGATTTGGGATTAGGGATTCTGGGTTTGGGGTGTGGGATTCGGGATTCAGGACTCTGGATTCGGGATTTGGGGTTTGGGATTCGGGATTCGGGATTCAGGATTTGGGATTTGGGATTCAGGGCTCTGGATGCCTTTGCGTGGTGCTGCCTCAGCACTCACCCCACAGCTGCACCCCCAGCAAAGCCCTGGCCCCACAAACCTCGCCCAGAGCTCCAGATCCCAGCCCAGCATCCCAATCCCACCCCGGGCAGTGGGAATCAGCCAGGGAAGGAGGAATTGGGCTCTTCCCTGCAGCTCCAGGGAGTCCCTGATATCCCTGCCCGTCCCACAACCAGTTTGGAGAACTCCAGCCTGAACTGGGACTTACAGGGACAGGAGGAGATGCTTTTTTGGGCTTTTTCTCTGGTTTTGGGCAAAATCAGGCATTTTGAAGAGATGGGAATTTTTTATTAATTTTATTTTATATATTTTTTATTTATTTTATTTTATTTTATTTTATTTTATTTTATTTTATTTTATTTTATTTTATTTTATTTTATTTTATTTTATTTATTTTTTTAAAACCCTTAAAATGCACATCAAACCAAATCCTCTTAAGTACAGGTATGGCTATCATTTTAGCAATGCCACTCCTCGTGATTTNTTTTTGATGAATTGGAGGTTTGAAAGTTTGGGGAATAGGAGCCAATGGGGGAATGATGGAGTTGTGGTGTGGAGCTGATCCTGCTGCTCCGAGTTTTGGGCTCACTCCATGAATCCAACCCTAAACTGCATCTTGAGGCCTCTCCAAAGAGAAAAGCACCAATTCGCTTCGAGCTGAATGGGACTGAAGGGCTTTTCCCTCTTCCTTTAATTAAAAGGGATTCCCATTTAATGGAAAATAAAGCCAAATTGCGGAGCTCTCCCTTGGAGAGCAAGAAGAAATAAAGGAATAAATTACAGAAGCTGGAAGCAGACAGGAAATGTTCATTTGGGGGAACACTTGGATGAGGAGAAGGAGGATGTTCTCGTTTCCAGCCTGACCGAGCAGACAGAGGGAAAAGCAAAGAGGAGAAACAAATAATTCCAGTGGATTTTCTGGGCTGAGCGAGGCTCCAGGGAGAGCAGGAGAGGAGGTTGGGAGACAGGAGGGTGCCAATGTCCTCTCCTAGAAGGATGGGGACAGCTTGGGTGCCACCATTGGCATGGCCAGGGCAGAAATGCTCCAGAGCAGGAGGGAATTTTCAGGGTGGGATGCAGGAGGGAACTGCAGGGTGGGATTCAGGAGGGCATGGGCAGGGTGGGATTCAGGAGGGGATTGGCAGGGTGGGATTCAGGAGGGAACTGCAGGGTGGGATGCAGGAGGGAATTTGGGATTTGCTCAGGGCTCTGCCATCCCTGGAGCAGCGAGCAGGGATCTCCTCCAGCAAAACCCCGAGCTCACCCAGCCTCCCAGCTGTGGGCTCTGTAAAGGGAAACTTCTCAGCTTTCTGCTCTGGTTGTGGAAGTTTACCATGGCCAGAGCAGAGCTGTGAGAGTCAGAGAAGCAAAGCTGCTCATGACCAGAGGGTGGGAAACTGAAAGAAGTTATTGGAAATAATTGGAAATGTTTTGGGAACTCTCTGTCTCACTGAAGGTGTTTTTACTTTTGTTACCCTAACAAGTTTCTGTGTGATTGCCCAGTGGTGTGAGAGAGGTGTTCATGCTGGGACCAATGTCTGTGTCCTGTGTGTCTTTAGAGATCTGGGTTATAAAAATGGAAGATTTTTCTTAATAAATGGCTTTTCTCTGACAAAGTTCATGCTGCATTTTTGTCGTCTTTTGGAGTCTACTGCGACACCCAACCTTTCTCCTCTTGGAAAAGTCACCCCACAGGGGACAGCCCAGCCCCACTGGGTGCCAGCAGGGTCACACTGCAGCGTCCTGGGTCTCCCCTCCCGGAGCTTCCCTGGGAGTCTCCCAGGGGTGGTTCCATCCCATCCCAAATTTCCTCCCCTCCCATCTTTATTCCCATCCACCCAAGGCTCCTGGGGGATCTGTGCTGTCCCCATACCCAGAGCTGGCCTTGCTGCCATAGCTGGGGAACTTCTGGGGCTAGGAGGGTGGCAGCAGAGGGTGACAGCAGAGGGGTGACAGCAGAGGGGTGACAGC
This sequence comes from Erpornis zantholeuca, assembly GCA_013400515.1. NCBI lineage: Eukaryota > Metazoa > Chordata > Aves > Passeriformes > Timaliidae > Erpornis > Erpornis zantholeuca. Next base: position 109,751 of record VZTN01022780.1, on the reverse strand, counting down.
AGAGAGTGACAGCAGAGGGTGACAGCAGAGGGTGACAGCAGAGGGGTGACAGCAGAGGGTGGCAGTAGAGGGTGACAGCAGAGGGTGGCAGCAGAGGGTGACAGAACAGGGTGACAGCACATGGTGACGGCAGAGGGGTGACAGCAGAGGGGTGACAGCAGAGAGTGACAGCAGAGGGTGACAGCAGAGGGTGACAGCAGAGGGGTGACAGCAGAGGGTGGCAGTAGAGGGTGACAGCAGAGGGTGGCAGCAGAGGGTGACAGAACAGGGTGACAGCACATGGTGACGGCAGAGGGGTGACAGCAGAGGGGTGACAGCAGAGGGTGACAGCAGAGGGTGACAGCAGAGGGGTGACAGCACATGGTGACAGCAGAGGGGTGACAGCAGAGGGGTGACAGCAGAGGGTGACAGCACACGGTGGCAGCACAGGGGTGCCAGGAACATCCTGCTGGGAACTGTTCCATAAGCTGGGCCTGGCTCTGTGGAAGACAGGAGGGTTTTTCTCACAGTGTTTTCAGCCCCCAAGCCCAGCCCGGCCCTGCCCCAGCACCGAGTGCTGGCTCCTTCCCAGCACTCACACCACAGCCCTTCTCCCTTTCCCAGGAAAGCTGCCTGGAGTGTTTCTGGATCCCCACTTCCAGCGAGTTTCTCCTCCTGGAGGAAAGGCTGGCTCAGAGGGACCCTGATACCTTAGGTTTTAACTTTTATATTTTCCCTGCCCTGCCCTGCCCTGCCCAGTGTCACTCTGCAGTTCCCTGGAGCTCGTTCAGTGCTGTTCTCTCATGCTCACACTCACACAACAAAGCCTCTCCAGCTCTCCAAGGACACCCAGACCCTCCTAGGCCCAACAACTGCAAACCACAATCTTGGCGACAGGGGGGCAAGCTTGGGCAAATTCCATCCTTGCCTGGCTTCTGCTTGGGGAATTGATGCTGAGATCCAAGTGGGAAGAACTCGGGAGCTGTCCTTGTCCATGTTGGGATGCACTGAGGCAGGAGCCTCTGGAGCCCAGAGTGTACCTCTGAAGGCCTTTCCAATCAATCCCTCCTTGATTCCTTTATTCCTGTCTGCTCTCTGTTTCCATGTATCCATTTAAGGTATCACCACCCTGTCGGTTCAGGTCACTCCGTGCCTGGGTACTGCTGCCCCTCCCCGAGCCCTGCTGCTTCCCGCAGAGCCACCTCCCAGCTCGGGTGTCACCCTGCCCCGAGCGAGGGTGGCTTCCAGCAGGGATGAGGCAAATTAACTCAGCACAAGGTAAGCTCAGAGCGAAGAAATTACTCCCGAGCCAGGATTTGCTTCCTGCTGAAACAAAAGGAGCAGCGCTGGATCCCTCCCTGTCCTTGGGATCTCTCCGGGCTTCTGCTCCCGGCTGCTGTTGCGAGAAGCACAATGGATTGGGGTGACCCAACTCAGCCCTTTCCTCACCTCCCCTGCCTGTCCAGGGAATCCCTGCACTTCCCACAGCCCAGAGAATCCCTGGATCCAGATTTCACCCTTCCTGACCCAAGCTCTTCCCAGATTTCCCTCTGTGTTCCCAAAATGGAAACACAAACAATCCGGAGCACATGCATCCAGCCCCCAGAGTTTATGGAAGAAATTTGGAGGGGAAAGAGTCCTTAAAAACACAGAGCTGAAGAGAAAAGGGCATGGGATGCAGCCCGGGAGCTGCCAGGCTCCTCTCTGGATGAAGGAAATGCCGGAGACTTCTCCTCTCCACGCTCCAGTGAGGAATCTGCTCCTGTGCCTGGTGGGAAACCCTTAATGAGGACAGGGATTAATGGCAGAGCGGGAAGTGCACGAGGAGCTCACTGAGGAGGAGCTGCTAGCTCGGAGAGCTGCCCACGGCGGTGCCTGGCTGGCAGGAGATCCATCCCGAGGGCAGCCGAGTAATTCAGGTCCTGACCTAGGGAATGCAGGAATGACAGCACAGCCGAGCACATCCTGAGGGAGGAGCGAGGGAAAATTGGTGGAATTCCTGGTGGGGTTCACCTGCACTGCTCCTGGGCTCCTCCTGAGGGCAGACCCCAACAGGGGAGGGGATGGAGAGGTGTGTGCTGCACATCATGCTGGTGGTGACCTTTGGAGCCACTCAACAGCACCGAATCCTTGCTCCAGCCCCAGAGTTAGGAGTGGTTCCCATGGCTTTCACAGAATTCCCTCTCTATCCTATTTTCCAGCTCCCGAGGGAGTGTTTGACACATCCTCCACCACAGGACTTTGGAGAGGAGCCAGCCTGGGGCTGGAGCTGCTGCTAGATCTGAGCTGGGCTTGGCTGGTTTAGGTCTCAATCACTTCAAAAAGCAAAATTTCGGCTGCCTCCAAAGCGGGAAGGGATGGGGATTGATCCCAGTGGGAGCAGGATTCCATCCCCAGCTCCATCCATCCCTCTGCTGGGATAGGAGGGATGTAGGCACAGAGAAACCTTGGGAGGGGAGCCCAGCACAGGCCTTGAGGGTGTCTGAGGGGGTCCCACTGCTGGTGGCCACAGTTGGGTCCCCACAGCTCCTTTGAAGCTGCCCCACTTTAGTTTGAAGCGCCAAGTTTTCGCTAAGAGTTGGGATTTCAACCCAAATTGAATCCCAGGCTGGGGAGCTCTGCCTGGCCGCTCCTGTGTTTGATCCATGATGTTTATCTCCATGGATGTGTCCCTCAGGAAAGCCTGGGGTGGGGGGGGGGTCCCGCAGCCCCTCAGCCTCCCCTCTCCATGGGCTGCACGAGCTCTCTCCAGAAGCTTCTCTGGGAGCTCAGCTTTTCTGAGAAGGTCCAGCTTGGGCTGAGCCAGTTCTTGTTGTGCTTTTGTTTTCATCCCAGCGGGTTTGGATCGAGCCCTGAAGAGCTGGGGGGGTTTTTTGCCTTTTTCTTCCTTTTTTTTTTTGATTTCTCTCCAGGATGCTGATTCCCATCCCCCTGCATTTGCTGGAGCTTTTGCAACCGTGAGAAATGAGGAGATAAAACCACTCCTAATTCTGGGGCTGGAGCGAGGATTTGAGTGGCTCCAAAGGTGACCACCAGCAATGAGGGTCACCAGTGTCCCCCAGACTGACCCAGCAGCAAACTCAGCCCTGAGCCCTCTTGCAGGAGAGATCTGGATCAATCCAGACCTCATCCCACCCTCCAAATGTTATTTTTTTTGGCCACTGACGTTGGAGAAGAGCTCTCGGTGAAGCATAAATAGATTTTGGCGAGTCTAAAAGCCTGGGCAGCAGCCCAGGGAGGTCCTGGGTGGTGTGAATGTGCTGCTGGCCTTCAGGGTGGGGAAGATTTGTGAAGTTTTTGTGGGGTTTGTTTGGGTTTTTCAACCATCCTGGGCTGATTTTGGGCAGCTTGGGGATAATTTGGTTCCTGGGGTGTCTCTGGGGGGGCTGCCATGGAGTATTTGCTGCTGCTGGAAGTGCTGGGGGAGGTTGCTCCTTGTGCCTGGGATGTGCCAGAGGGCAGGGATGGTGTTTGGAGGGTTCAGGAGGTGCTCCAGGAGGGAGATGTCTCCCAGCAGGAGCGGAGAAGCAGGAGCTGCTGCTGCTGTGGGTCCGGAGGGTCCCGTGGGGGTCAGGATAAACAAACTCCTGGTTCAGAGCTGCTGCAGCTCCTGGGGGTGGTGGTGGAGAGTTCTGGGGGGTTCTGGAGCTCATCTGGGCTCTGCCCTCCCCACAGGGTTGTGCCAGGGTGGAAAGGCTTGGAGTCAGCACAGACTGGGCAGCCACAACATCACCTCCAGCTGGATCCGAAGATTCAATGCCAAGGACAGAGCTCAGCCCTGCAGCTCCTTCTGAACCCCAAAACCCCGACCCTGAACCCCGAGGGCAGGGGCAAAGTCAGGCTCAGCCCCCACAGGGCACCCAGGACCACGGGGGAGAAGGAAACTCTCGGCATTTCCTGTGCCTGGTGCCCTCCGAGCGTGGCCAGAGCTGCTCGCTGCCTTCTCCGGGGTCTTTGCCTGTGGGAAAACCCTAAAAGCGAGATTGGAGATCAGAGCTGCATTATGCAGGCCGCAATTTGCATAATCATCATGCAAATTGAGATGGATAACCAGCTTTAACCAGCCTCGAGCTGCTTTCAAGTGCCTCATTCTCAGCTGCTGCTTCAATCACTTAAAGGACAGGAAAAAAAAAAAGAACCAAAAGTTCCAACTTTCTCCTCCTGGTTAAGCTCAGCAGGCCAGGAAGGGACGGGAGGTGACAAGTGCAGTGCCCCAGTGGCCTGGAGGGGTCACTGGTGGCTTTCACATCCAGGAGACCCCAAAGGGATTGTCCAGGGGTCGCAGAGCATGCTCTGCTCCATCCCAGGATTCCCAAGACCTTTGGAGTGTCTCCAGGTCTCCGTCTGCCATTACTCTGTGGGGACAGAGGACACGATGGGATGTTCAGGTGGTTTATTGGGAGCTGAGCTGCTCCTCTTGTGCCTGAGGGGCTGAGAATTCCTTCTGCTGCTAGAAAAGGCATCTGATATGGAATAAAAGCATGTGGAAAAATGAAACAGAAAAACGAAATAGAAAAATGAAACAAATCTTGCTTTCCTTATCCCTCCCGTCCTGATGTGGAGGATCCCATCCCTCTTGTGAGGGAGCTGGGCCGGGATCTGTTCATCCCCTGGCAGCAGGGGCACAATTGTGGCACATTTCCAGCCCCTCTGTCCCTGCCCTCCCTCTGCCGGGGGGTGGGAGCACAGCAATGGGGCACTGGCTGCACTGACAGCCCCGAGCCAGGAGCTGGGAGCTGTCCATCCATGGCTGGGCCTGGCTGCTGGAGCGCCGTGATCCCACATCCATCCACATCTGCCCCACATCCACCCCACATCCATCCACATCCACCCCACATCCATCCACATCCATCCACATCCACCCCACATCCATCCACATCTGCCCCACATCCACCCCACATCCATCCACATCTGCCCCACATCCATCCACATCCACCCCACATCCATCCACATCCATCCACATCCACCCCACATCCATCCACATCCATCCACATCCATCCACACCAATACCACACCCACCCTACATCTATCCACATCCATCTCCATCCACACCCATCCACTTCCACCCAACATCCATCCACATCCATCCACACCAATCCCATACCCACCCTACATCCATCCACATCCACCCCACACCAATCCCACATCCACCCCACACCAATCCCACATCCACCCCACATCCCTCCTGGGGTTCTGCTCCCACCACATTTCCCTTCCCCTCATCCCTGCAGCCTCCCCGCATCCCTCACCATTCCCATTCCATTCCCTGCTGCCAGCCCTGCCTTTCCCATCCTGGATCCCTGCCTGGGATGTCCCACTGCTGCTGTGGCTGCTCCCCAGCCCTGGGGAGCATCAACCCTTGGAAAGAAGCTTGGAAAAGCTTCTCCTTTTGCTGTCCTCAGGGAAATTCCTGGTCATGGTGCTCCCAGGGGCAGCTCTGCCTGTGCTGGGTCCCTGCTGGGCTGGGCAGGCTTCGGGATTCCACAGATCCTGCAAAACCACCCCAAATCTGAGCTCTTCTCCCTCTCCAGCCCCTGTGAGCCCTCGGGCGCTTCCTGACGGAGCCGCTCCCCTTATCTGTGCTGATTAAGGGATATTGCTGGGGGTCCACAGGGAAAACAGATTAGGGAGAGCATGGGGTGAGCCAGACAAGGACTTTTATCAACAGAGAGGCGTCAGGAAGTGAGGGGTGACGTGATGATGACCTCATCAGTGACCACTGCCCTGGGTGTGACATGAAGATGTCACCTCATCACTGCCCTGGGTGTGTTTCAGTGTCTCCCAACCCTGCTGGCACAGGAGGTCACGTTCCTGCCGAATCCCTGGCCCCACGGCAGGGAAATGGGGTCCAAAAGGGCTGTGGGGTCCCCTGAGGGCAAGGATGGTGCAGGAATTGTCCCCTGGCCCTGGGGCTGTGGGGTTTCTTGGAAAAGAGCACAGAGATGAGCATGGCAGGGCTGGAGGGGGGAATTTTGGTTTAGATGAGGACCGAGGTAAAGCGAGGTCTGCCATTCCCTGTCCAGCCAGGAGCATGTTATAAATGTATATTGTATTGTTGGCTTTTCACAAATATTAAAATGAATGTCACATGTGTGATGTTGGAAAACTTGGTTACATGGATATATTTTCTTGGAAATAGCAGTGTGATTCCTTAGGATTATAGCATGAGATGTAGAATCCTCCTTTTTGTTCGTGTAACTAACTCAGAGAATAGCAAAGATAAGCAAGGAAGTTTCCCACAATCCTGGATTGCCTGGATGAAGATAACAATGAGAGGCCTTGGACCCTGGAAGGAAGAATTCATTGATCAGGAAGTGGAACACAGGATAAGCAGAGGATGTGATCAGCAGAACTGGACCACAATGGATTGTCAGATTTTAAACAGACCTGCAAAGGCAGGATGGGGGAGGCTTGAAACCAAAAGAACACCAAGAAATGAATATTTGAATGATGCATAGAAATCTATGAATATGTATGAGACTCAGGCATTTAACAGAAGAGGTTTGTTAGCCAAGGTGTGCCCCTGGCACCATGCCAAGCACCGGCAGTATTAACTCTGCTTTATTTCTGTCTCCTATTGTCCTTTTATTAAACCCCTTATTAAACCTTTTAAATTTAACCAGGAGTGAACCTCGTTTTTCACAAGCAGAAGGGGCTGAAAGTCTCCTTGGGGTTCAAAGGTAGGACTAAAACCCCTCCTGGGGCACCAGGATGGCAGCGAGGGGAAAAACCCCCGGGGGTGTGAGGAGCAGGGGATCCGAAATGGCACAGAATGGGTAAATTCTGAACGCCCGAGGTTTTAGCAGCAGAGAGGAGAAAGCGCTGAGCCATCTGTCTGTGAGCTTCGGGGAGATGATTCAGGGTAGGAAAAGGGGCGACTTTGGGAACACTTTGTGTCTTGAGGAACGAACCAGCCCCAGAGGGAACGGAGCTGAGGGATGACTTCACCGTGCGGTGCTGGCACACCCAAACCCCGTCCCCCGCTGCGAGAGGAATGTCAGAAATAAACCAGCATGAAAGAAAACTCCCGATTTCCTCAAGCAGCAGCAAACATAATTTAGATGTTAGATTCCAGCCCTTTCCTGTTGCTGCTGGCAGCGTGGCAGGACGCTCCAAGTGTGCTGAAATTGGGCTTTTTAACTTATTTTTCTGTAGTGCACAGGTGTGGGGAGGGCGGAGAAATAAATGGATGGGCCAGTGCTTAAAACAGGAATGCGTTCCCTAATAACACAGGTAGCAGCAGCACGGAGAAATCGAAGAACCTAATGGGCTATGGGTGAGCAGAAGGGTCAGAGATGATAAGAAAGCACTTAGGGGGTGCAGGGGATTTATTTCCGTGTCAGAAACTGCTCTGGCATTAGAGCCAGATGGGGAAATTGTAAAATAGCAGAGTGGGAAAGGTAGGCATGGTCCACAGATATTCCAAACCCAGGGGAAAATAAAAGGAGGCAGGAGGTTTGATTTGCTGCAGATGGAGCTGTTGATGCCTTGAGTGGCTACCTAAAAACAGAGGCTAGACAAAAATAAGAGAATAAAAGCAGGTATTTATTTGAAGGGCCTTCAAAGGCACACCCTGGGCAGTCAAAAGGCTCCACCCAAGATGGACCCTGGGTTCTTTACACTTATATAAGTTTGGTCTATTTGCATATCAGGGTTCATTCTCCAATTATAACTTCAGTTAATGATGGAATTAAGTTTGCCCCCCTTTTCAGAGGCTTTTAGATCACACATTTTGGTGTGATCAAGGTGTTCTTGGAGAGCAAACCTAGAGAGGTTTGTTATGTCTGAGCAGTGTGAGAGAACAGCAGCTCACAGGCCACACCAAACTGCAGAGTTACACACGAGGCAGTGCAGGATTTGGGAAATATCAGTTAAAACCTAAGTTGTCACTGGGGCAGTCCAGGATGAGCCTGTCCCTGCTGCAGTCAGCATTATCCCTAAAATCCGTTGTTAGGTGGGAATGGTTGTTATCCAGCAGCTCAAGGAGATGTTAAAGGACCCACGAGGTCGGGCCTGGAGCACAGTGTGAAAAGCGGGAGCCGAGCTGTGTAAATTCGGGATTTAGGGCATTTTTGGGGTGGTTTCCGCAGGAAGCTTCCCAGGGGATGGCTCCACCAGCATCCCACAGCTCACTTTGGAGAATGCTTTATCCCAGAGGGTGGAATTGTGGAAAGGAGCTGTTCCCCCCTGGATCACCCACCCCTGATCCCAGCCGGGATCCGCCGGGGCTGGCTGGGGTGGGTACATGCATTATTCTTTTTTAAGCCGAACATAAGGAAGTAACCCTCGGAGCTCCTCGCTCCCACACTGGAATCACAACCCACCATGAATAATTTATTTTCAAATAATTAATTATTCAGCTTATTTCTTCATTAGCTGGAGAACCTGAGCGTAATTAGCTGCTTACCTCCGCAAAAAGAACCGACTTTTTCTGGTGCGAATAAATAAAATATGAGAGGATTTTCACCCCAAAAAAACCCCAAAACCACCCAGCCACTGGTGACCCTTTAGAGCAGGATCCCTGAGGATCTTCCTGGGTGTTCCCATGGTGCTGCTTACCCCTGGGGGTGGAATTGGATCAAGGTTTGCCAGTGTTCCCCTAGAGAGGATCCTTAAAAATCAGATCTGTGCCAGCTGGGTGGGGTTGGCAGGACACTGTGGGATCTGGTGGAACTTTCCCAGCCTGGTATCCAGAGGTGTCACCTCTCCCAGGGAAAAGGGGGAATGCTGCTTTCTCCTCTCCTGAAAATATTGTTCTTTTGTGCTTGTGGATCCTTTTTAAAATTTATCCTTTGAGGTGAGGCTTGCTCTGTGCCGTGGGCTGTGGATCCAACCCTGCTGGGATTTGTGGATTTGTGGATTTTGTGGTCACAGTGGCTGCTGCAGCTCAGCACAGGAAGCCCCGAGGTGGCCTCTGGATCCTCTGTGCCTGCTGGATCCCTGTGTGGATCCCAGAATGGTTAGGGTTGGAAGGGACCCTAAAGCTCATGGAATCCCCACCCTGCTGTGGGCAGGGACACCTTCCCCTATCCCAGGTTGTTCCAAGCCCCGTCCAACCCCGTGGACGCTGCCAAGTGGTCAGAGAGAGATTTTCCAGCTCTCCTGGTCTGTTTGTGAGAAGCAGTTACTTTCTCACAAGCAGAAGCTGAGAAGCAGGAGAAGTTCGTGTAAATCATCTCATGTGTTTGGTAAACTCCATCTCACAGGTGGTGTTTAGTACATTTTGTTATTCCTGACTTGTTATTCTGTAACCAGCCAGTGATATCTGTTCTGGCAATGTTATGTTTAAGCATTTGGTTTCTTTAATGATAAGAAGAACCTAAGGATCTAAGGATCTTTAGAGATCTCTTTGCCTTTGCTTGAATAAAAGAATCTTTGCCTTCTGATGATTCTGGGAATGGAGTTTCTCTTATTGTAATGGCCCTAACCTGGACTGAACAGCAACATAACCTGGCCTTGGCCACTCTCAGGGATGGGGCAGCCACAGCTCCTCTGGACACACAGTTCCATCAGGATTCCAGCCCACTCCAGCCATCCTGAGACTCCCCAGCCCTATTTTGGCTGTGATCCCTGTCCCAAACCCCTCTCCCTTCTCCCCCTGCACGTGACGCCAGCTCCTCTTTTCCTCCCCAACACCTCCTGCTTGCCATGCAGTTCCACTCAAGCTGGCTCCACGCTTTCCTGCCTTTCTGCTGAGCTCGCTTGGAGCTGTGCAGGCTTTATCCCACTCCTTTTTTATTTATTCCCATTCTTCTGCCTTGTACCAGAGCCAGGAGTGCTGGGGAGCCGGCGCTGCTCATCTCTGCAGCTGCGTGCTCTGTACACCCTGTACCCTCCTGCGTGCTCACGCTAACTTTTCCATGCCCTAAATATCTTTTGGGGGGGAGATACTCCTGGCTCTCCCCTACCTCTGATGCCCACACCAATCCCACAGCCTCTCCCAGAGGCTGCAGGAGGTTTTTCCATGCCCATGCCCTGATCCTCTGGTCGTATCTTTGTTGTTATCACCCATTTTGGCAGGAGGTAATGACTGTTTTTTATCTGTTCTCCCGGAAATCTGGGATACCCTGGGCCTTCAGGCAGCTTTGGGGAGCTGCCAGGTCCCTCTGTGGTGTCCCTGGGAGGTGACACCGAGGCTGTGTGGGGTCTGCTCCGTGGGACACATCGCACCCCTCGTCCTGCGAGCTGCAGAACTGCTGTGGCTCTGCTTTGTTGGGATATAAAGTGACACAGATTCTCCAGGCAGGTGTAAAGGAGAGGTTTTTTTACTCTCTCGGTGTTTTTACATAGTTAGTTGTTTATCAGTTTATATCACTTTAAAGCATAACAAACATAATTTAACTAACTACTATACACTACCACGGTCACGCTGCATGGTTTTTTTATGCTTAATTTCGTTGTGTTTCTTTCTCACAGTCTTTTTCCTACTTAGCTGAAGTTCCATGGCCTGAGCCATGACTTTACAAACACAACGAGGCCTTCATGCAACACTGCTTGAGATCCCTCACCACCTTTTTTTGCTTCAGCTCCTCTCCTGCACCCTTTAGCCCTGACTTGATGCAATTTGCTCAAAACCTGGTGGCCTCTGTGACCTCCCATCCCAGGGCTCCTCTCTTCCAGCCTGTGCAGGGTCCCCACATCTTCCCAACACCTTCCCTCAGCTCCTGCTCATCCTGTTACCCCCCGAGCTCTTCTTTGGGAGATTTATTTTTAGTTTCTCCTCCTCCCTCTCAGGATTTCTCGCCGCTTCCACTTGATGCCATTCCAGGTACCCTCCACGTTTGTGTCCTCGACCTCTCTCCAGCTGAATTCACTAAAAATTCCTTTTGTTTCTCGGCATCCACTCTGCTTGAAATCAAGATCCACAGCTTGCACTCTTTTGTTCCTTTCTCCAATCGTGTGTGGATTTAGGTCGGAGTCTTTCATTCAGGGCTTACTGCTGCAATCAGCCCTTCCATAATATCTCCATTTCTTACCAAAATATTCGAAATAATCATCATTTCAGGTGAATTTCAGCCTGCCTGCTCTCACATCCAGCTGCTCTGGGTCTCCAGGGCTTTTTCCAGACTCCCTGTAGACCAGAGTCCTGGATTGGTTTCCACAGTGATTGAAGAATTGGGTTTGGTGCACGAAGAGGTCACAGCTCAGTCTCCACGCTCCCAGTGGTTCCTGTAAGGAGGATTTTACCACCCTGAATGCTCAAACCACTTTTTCCTTCCTCTCACCACTTCAGGTTCGCACTTTTTTTGGGTTGCCCCAAAAGTGGGTGTTTGGAGAAGACCTGGAGCACCCTTGAGCATCCAGCAGCCAACAGGGCTGGTCCTGGGGCCCTGCCCTGCCCTGAGCCACCCCAAAACACACAAGGGTTGGGCTGGGACCCCAAAACTCATCCTGTTCCACGTGCTCCCAGATCCCAGGTCCCCATCCATCCCTGTCTGATGGGGCCCTCAGAGAGGGAGGAAATGTTCATTCCTCAGCTCCCAGGGCTGCTCATCTCCGGAAGCTAGGCAGGAGATCCTGGAATTTGCCTGAGCTCTTTAATCCCAGAGGTGCTGGAGGTGGCCAGGCTGGGCTCTGCTGACTCAGAGGACACTTGATGATCTCCTGACATCGATTTTCTTTCCCCCCACTCCCCCAGGAAGCGCTGGGATAATGGAATGCACATCTCAGGGAACTCATCCAGCGGCTGCCCGGATCAATTCGTCCTCCAGGGTCACTGTCACACGGCAGAGAAGTGGCCAAAAGAGCAAAGGCGAGCTGGGAAGGTTGGCAAGAAGACCAGGAAGGAAATTTCCTCGTGCCCAGCTTTTGGGCCCTTTTGGAGATAAAGCAGCACTCCTGGCAGCTCAGGGAAAAATTCAATTTTCCGGTTGGCTTTCCTTGCAGCTCACCTGGCTGCTCCTTCCCCTCCTCGCTGCTCCGTGTCCAAGACACCCAAACCCTCACCCAGCTGCCACCCCAGCCCCTTGGAGCGTCCTCAGCTTGACAAGAATCCCATTCTTCCCACTATTCCAGCCCCCAGAGCCACCAGAGCCAGGATGGGATGTGACAGGGTAGCAGGAGGGGCTCGGAAATCACAGCAAACAGGAGCTGACTGCCCAATAATTGTGGACAACCAGGCCTTTCAGCAGGGCCATAAATCAATGGCAGACGGAGCCACGCTGGGCGGTGCTCATCGATTTCTTTTTTTTTTATTATTATTTCTTGTTGGTTCTTCTTCCCCCGCCCGGTTTGCTGCCTGCTGGGCTGGAAAGGCTGAGGAGGCAGCTCTGGGGGGTTTCTCCTGATGCTTTAAATGGGTACTTAAAACCAGAGAGCAGGCAGGAATAAAGGAATCAAGGAGGGATTGATTGGAAAGGCCTTCAGAGGTACACTCTGGGCTCCAGAGGCTCCTGCCTCAGTGCATCCCAACATGGACAAGGACAGCTCCCGAGTTCTTCCCACTTGGATCTCAGCATCAATTCCCCAAGCAGAAGCCAGGCAAGGATGGAATTTGCCCAAGCTTGCCCCCCTGTCCCCAAGATTGTGGTTTGCAGTTGTTGTTGTGCCTAGGAGGGTCTGGGTGTCCTTGGAGAGCTGGAGAGGCTTTGTTGTGTGTGTGTGAGCATGAGAGAACAGCACTGAACGAGCTCCAGGGAACTGCAGAGTGACACTGGGCAGGGAGGAAAAGGAGGGAAAGAAGGAAAAGGAGGAAAAGAAGGAAAAGAAGAAAAAAGAGGGAAAGGAGATAAAGAAGGAAAAAAAGGAAAAGAAGGAAAAGAAGGAAAAGGAGGGAAAGGAGGGAAAGGAGGAAAAGGAAGAAAAGGAAGAAAAGGAGGGAAAGAAGGAAAAGGAGGGGAAGGAGGAAAAGAAGGAAAAAAAGGAAAAGAAGAAAAAAGAGGGAAAGGAGATAAAGAAGGAAAAGAAGGAAAAGGAGGAAAATAAGGAAAAGGGGGCATTGGGGTGCTGCACCTTCGGGTTGTGTTTGCCAGGATCTGTCCAGCCCAGACAAAACTTTCCCTTCCAGCTCCAGCTCCTCCACCCCGTGGATCAAATATTCAGTGGAATATTTAAATGTGATTAATTCACATAATTTCAGCTTTTATGCTCTAGTAAAATATTCATTTTTGGATAGCATAAAGGTTGAGACTACATCCATCAAGAATTAAGGGAGGGGGGAAAAAGGGATAAAGGCTGGAATAAAGCATTCCCTGCCCTGTAGGAGATTCCTCACATCCCAGGAGCCCCAGGTTGGGAATTCCTCCCAATGGATTTTGGGGTCTTCCCAGAGGATGCAGAGTTGCCCCAGTGGCAGAAATTCCCTGAGAGTCTGGGTCTCATGGGAGAGGGGTTTGGGCTCCTCCAGGGAGCAGAGCCAGGGATGTCTGAGCCCAGGTTCCTCCTCTTCCCAGGGGTGTAGGATGTCCAGGAAAAGGCCACCCTGGATCCCTGCTGCCTCACCTGGCACACGCCACTGCTCCTCCTCCCCACCTCCAGTGCCCCCAGTGCCGCACTGGGATTACTGGGAGCGCCTGGCCCATGGTCAGTGCAGCTCCCAGGGGCTGGACTGACCCACGGCCCTGTCCTGGGGCTGCCTCAGTGACCAGTCCCAGCTTGGACACTTGTGGGGGAGCTGGGGAGCAGGGCCACCCTCTGACCCCGGTGACACCGAGCTCTGCTGGAAGATTTCCATGGAATATCATTCTCCAAGCTGCCTCACAACCCAAAAATCGTTTGGGGGAGAGCAGTGGAGAGGGAAGAGTGACAATTCCAGCCCTTAGGGCAGAGCGGGAGCTGTCTGGGCTGACCCTGGGACTGTGAACACCTCCAAGATGGGATCGGTGGGGATTTGGGGCTGAGGATTGGGATCAGATCCGAGTGTTTGAGTCGTTCTAATGACAGCCAGGCTCCTTTGGAGGAGCGGAGAGGCCTCGGCCATCAATAACATCGCTGGAGGAGAAAATTGAAGGGATATCTGCCCAATTAAATAACCCGCGGGGCTGGAATTGAGAATCGATGTGCCGTGAACGATGAGGGATGGGCGGCTGGAGCTTCATCCACCTCCTCGGCCCCGCGGCTCCCCAGGGACAGGACGGGAATTCTGCCCCGGGGAATGGCCCGAGAAGGGCCCGGAGCTGTCCCGTGGGCCAGGACACCCTGGATCTGCAGAGCCCTGGGCTGCTCAGGTGGGACAGTGCTTCTTTCCAGCTGTCTGTGTGGAAATGTGGGGAAAGGAGGGAAAGGGGGAAAGGAGGGAAAGGAGGGAAAGGAGGAAAAGGAGGGGAAGGAGGAAAAGAAGGAAAATAAAGAAAAGAAGGAAAAGGAGAGAAAGGAGGAAAATAAGGAAAATAAGGTAAAGAAGGAAAAGAAGGAAAAGGGGGGAAAGAAGGAAAAGAAGGAAAAGGGGGGAAAGAAGGAAAAGAAGGAAAAGGGGGGAAAGGAGGGAAAGGAGGAAAAGGAGGAAAATGAGGAAAAGGAGGGGAAGGAGG
>VZTN01022780.1:73835-85675 GCA_013400515.1 Erpornis zantholeuca | reverse complement strand
CCTTCTCCAGCCCCATCCATTCCTTCTCCAGCCCCAATCCCTTCCTTCTCCAGCCCCATCCATCCCTTCTCCAGCCCCATCCATCCCTTCTCCAGCCCCATTCTTTCTCCAGTCCCATCCCTTCCTTTTCCAGCTCCATCCCTTCCTTCTCCATTCCCATCCCTTCTCCATCCTCATCCCTTTTCCATCCCCATCCCTATCCCTCCTCCATCCCCATCCCTTCTCCATCCCCACCCCTCCTCCATCCCTTCTCCATTCCCATCCCTTCCCCATTCCCATCCCTTCCCCATCCCCATCCCTCCTCCCCAGGCAGTCCTGTGAGCCTTGGGAATGTGCTCCTAGCCGTGTTCCAAACCTCCCCCTCTGTATCCCCAAAATCCCAGGCTGGCAGCACTGCCAGTGCTGGAGATGCTGCACAAACCATCCCTCGGGAATAAAGCTGGGCTTTTTTAGGACTTGGCAATATTTTTCCCTATCCTCAGCTGCTCCAGCACTGAACCAGGATGGGAATGGGTCACTCCGGGGTGGCTTCCTACACATCCTTCCCAAAATTCCCGGGGCTGCCATAGGCACAGCACTTCAGCCTTTTCAGCTGGGATCTTCCAGGGTCAGCCCCGATCCAGAGCTTTGGGAATGGAGATTTTGGTCGCTCTGTGATTGTTCCTCTCTGCTCCCCCCAGCAGGAATCCTAATTCCCTGTTTCCCAGAAGAAGAAGAAGGAGACGCCGAGATGTTGCTCCTCTTGCAGACCAACCTCCTGCAGGCTGCCCCAGGCTCTGGGAGGGGTTGGCACCTGGGATATGGAAACCCAAAAAAGCTTGGGAATGACCCAGCCAGTGGCCACCAGCCCCCACAAAGCCTTGCTGGCCACCGCTGTTGGTGTGGAAACGTTAGTGGGGGTGAAGATCTGGAGCCAAACTGATCCCTGGAGGGTTCAGCTCCAAGAGCAGCAGCCCTGGTGCCCTTCCTGAGTCCTGCTATGGATAAGGAGCCTTTAGCTGTAGGGAAGGACCTCCCAGGACCCAGCCTGGCAGAGCCAGATGGTGCTGGAGTGTCCTGGTTGGAGACAAAAATTCAAAGGGAAATATCCTCTCATCAAAAGCAGGTTGTACTCATTCCTCCCCCAGGTTTCCTCCACCAGGTTCGGGAAAATAAATATTTCCTCGGAGGAAAGCGAAGAAGAAACGAAACTATTTATTTAACAAACACACAGGAGAAGAATAATAATGCTAAATAATAAAATCTCTCCTGGTGGAGAGAAACCTGGGAAGATTTGAGAGTCCTTTCTGTGGGTGTGGTGTCTCTCCAGAGCTGGGATTTCAGCACAGCCCCCTCCAGGCCAGAGATGTGAGGTCTCCTGGGTATGTTTTGGTGTTGCCAAACAGTTCCAGAAGAGAAAAGGGAAAAATGGAAGTCCCAGAAAGAAAGAAGGCTCTCCATCTCTCTCTGGAGAAACAGAGCCAAAGACTGGCTGGAAAAAAGGTGCTTCCTCCTCTCTGGCTGCCGCAGAACCACGCAGAGGAGTAGTGACCTTGGAGCACAAAACTGCTTTGAGAAAGTTCCTCTGGCTCTGTTTTTTTCTTTCTCTCCCCTCTCAGGCTCAGTTTAAAGGCACAAAAAGCACAAGATTCATTTTCTGGGCGTAGAGGAGGCGATGTGGGATACACCCCAAAGCCACCCCGAGACACGGAGGGATGGTGGAGGAGCAGTGTGGGAGCTCCGTTGGCATCTGGAAGCACCTCCTGCCACATTCCAGGGCCTGGATGGTGCCAGGAGTGGCTCCAGGTGCTCCCCTTCCTCGTGGCACTCCTGGGAATCTCCGTGGCCTGGGCTGGCACTGCCATGCTGCTCTGGTGGCTCACAGGAAGTTCTCCAGGAGATGATCCCGAGGTTTTCCAGTCACTCCGTGGTGATCTCTCCCCCACACTCTCCACCAGACTCTCTCTGGCTGCAAAGAGAATTTTCCTCTCGGTGAGGAATTGGCTCCTCTCTCCTTCCTTTTCAGGGCCTGCCGGGATGAGAGGAAAAAAATCAAAATATGCCGAAGCTCCAGCTGGGTCTGAGAGAGCCTCCTCGACCCTTCTCTGCAGTCTGTTAGCACCAGCTCCACTCTCTTATTCCCATTGATTTTTGAGAGCTCCTGGGCCATCCTACTGAATTCTGAAGCTGTCCAGACCTCTTTTTGGGTTGTTTTTTTTTTTTAATAATTTTTTTTTTAAAAAAAGAGCACTTTCTTCTCCAGGCAAAAGCCAGCTCTTTGTGTCCTTTTCACACCAGGCAAGTGGAGCTCGCTTTGAAAAAAAAAAAAAAACCACAAAGGCAGGAGAGATCCCAAATCCTCCCATCCCATCCTTCCTCCACTGCAGCAAAGCAGATTAAAAAAGGAATTTCCAAGCCCTCGTTCACAAAGAGCAAAGTGCCTTCATCCAGAGTCCTTTCCAGCATCATTCCCACCTGGAGAGCATGAGACATCCCCCACCCCGAGATTGGGCGTGGCTGTGGCAAACTGCCCCCAAAAAGCCCCAAAAGTTGGAAAAAACAACTCAAAAAGCAAAATTTTTCCCAAAACGAGGATCCTTCCCCCCCCCCATCCCTAGCTGTGGCCACAAAATCGTCGTTTTTCGGGTGAATTTAGAGAGGCTTTTTGGGGGAAAGATGTGCTTGGAGATCTTTGCTTGCCTCCCACTTCCAGCCCTGTTGTTCTGACTTGGGAAAAGATAAAATCTGATCTCCATGAAAGCCTCACATGGCTGCTGTGGGAGAATGCAGCTGTTGGTGTTGTTGTTGCTGTTGGTGTTGTTGTTGCTGTTGTTGTTGTTGTTGTTGTTGCTGTTGTTGTTGTTTTGCCCTGGGATGGATTCCTCAGACTCAGCTCTAGGAAAAGAGTGGTGGAGGATGGAGAACTGAGCCAACATCCAACCCCACCGAGTCCCTCCAGTGCAGCTTGGACCTTCAGGGAGGCAGCCATCCTTCCAAGCGTGGCTGGAGCAGCCTTCCCCAGAGCTGCTGCTCCAAGGAAATGGGGTAAAACCCCTGGATTGTGCCAATTAAGGGAGTAATTAGGTGCATTGGTCATTGCTCAGGTTGCTCCTTCTCATGGATGCTCTGTTCATTTTCCCCCCAATTCCTGGGATCGCTGGTGGATCCAGTTCCTGGATCCCAGTGCCCCAGACATCCATCCCAGATCCCAGTTCCCTCGGAGCCACGTTCCTGTTGGAATGCCAGCCCCTCTGGGTCTCAGTCCTGCAGGCCCAGAATCCCCAGAACACAGGGATTGAGTTAAAATCACTGTGGAAACTGAGTCACACAAATATGAAATAGAAATACAAACTTTAGTTTTCAGTAGAAATATATTTTAAGTGCCTTAAACACTGAGAAACTGCATTAGTTGACTTTAAATGCCCTTAAACCTGTTTTTTTTCAGAGTTTTTTCAGAGTAATGTAACGATGTTTATATTTTTAGACAAAAAATAGGCATTTTTAGGCATTTTTTAGACAGGATGTGTACCTAAACAGCAAGAACAGATAGAGACCACATCCATAAATTCTATGTAGGACTTGTGCAAGAGTAATGACCATTTTTGTAAATCAGAATTAAGCTTGGATAGGTTTAAAGAAGTAGAGTTAGAATTGTGTTTTATCCTGATTGGTTAATTAATGAATATAATGTATATCCTAGTGTGTAAGCTTGTTAGAAGAAGGAATTGCTACAGGGAAAATTGCTGCTATGGAACTTACACTGCCAACAGGAGGCTGCTGAGATGTAACACTTGGAATTCTTGCCCTCAAACTCTTGCCTTCAGATGAATTAAACAACTGAACACAGCCCAGCAGCCTCCTCTTTTCCTGTCTCTCTCTGGATGTGGAAATCCCTGTTACCTCCTCGACAATTCCCTCTCCCCTTCTCACCCCTGCCCAGCTCTGAGCCATCAGAACTGTTTCCCTGTGGTCTCTCTGCACACCTGGAAGGCAAAAGGAAGGAAGAGGCCACGGCTCTGCATCCGAAGTGTTTGAGGGAAAAGGGCTGGAAGCTTGGAGCTGTGAGGAGTGGGAAGGAGGGAAGTCAATCAGCAGGAGCAGAACGAGGATCTGAGGGAGCTGCTGGATCAAGGATGGCTCACAAACCCTGCAACACTCCCTGTGAGCCACAGGGCTGCAGGAAATGTGATTTTCTTGCCCACACCTCTGACAGAGCCAGCTTTTCTTGGGAAAAAAAATCCATTTTTCTCCGCTCGGGGAGAACGGGAGTTTCACATCACCCTGACCTCCTGCTTCACTCCCATCTCCGCCGCATGGTTTCTCCTGGAAATCATCATTTTTCCACTCGATCCCCCAAGCTCTTTGGACAGGGAGATGGAACATCCAAGGCCCATTTACAACATCTTTCCTGACAGGGCTGACACTGGAGCTCCGTGTGAGGGAAGCTCCGGGAGCTCTCCCGAGCTAAAAGCCTGTTCCACTCGGATAACCTCTCTCAGCACACACCGCTTCCCTTGCTCCCTCCCTCTCACACTTCCAGCAAGTAAATACCCAAAATCTTTCCCTGGGATGAGGCTGGTCACCTTTTTCCTTCGATAAAACCAGGAATTGGCTGATGGTCTCGGCGTGGGAAGGGCAGCTCGGAGCTGAGTTCTGCGGCTGTGGCTGTTCAAGAGAGCTCGAGGGGGTTGGACAGGCAGGATTGTGATTTTTGGCTCTGTAACCTGTGGAGTTTTCCCTCAGAGTTGTTTGAAATATCCAAAAATCCCCAGGATTCAGCCCTCTCTCTGGCCCAGGTTTGAGCAGGAAGCATTTTTGGTTCCTTGGGGTGTCAAACCTTCAGCTCAGCATCTCCCCACGATGCTAAAACAGGACAAAGACTCTCCCAGGCCAACCCCCTCCTGGTGTCCCCTCAATTCCAACGTTTCTCTTGCAGAGTCCCTTAATTTTTTGCTTTTTAGCCAAATTTGGTGCTGTTCCACTTGGAGATGAAGTTTTGAGTCCCTGGAGCAGTGGCATTTGGTGCCAGACACCCATCTGACTGCATGGCTGGGGGCCAGCAGCTCCCTGCCTGCCTCACCACGAGGAATTTCACCCCCGGATGACAGCTCTGGATCCTGTTTGCTTCCCAAAGCCCTGCACAGGTGCTGGCATCGAGCTGGAACAGGAACAGCACCCCCAGAAGTCGTTCTGGGAGGTGAAAAGGAGGGTTGGTT
This sequence comes from Erpornis zantholeuca, assembly GCA_013400515.1. NCBI lineage: Eukaryota > Metazoa > Chordata > Aves > Passeriformes > Timaliidae > Erpornis > Erpornis zantholeuca. Next base: position 80,480 of record VZTN01022780.1, on the reverse strand, counting down.
TTTCTTCTTTTTCTCTTTTCATTTTTGGAGCTGCAGATGGGCCCAGCTCAGAGAAGGGATGGACTCAGCTCCGTGCCAGGACTAACCTGAGCCCAGAAATTCCAGACAATCCAGGATGTTTCCCACTCTAATTTTTTGCCTTTCTGGAGCTGATCCAACCCAAGGCTGTCTTTCCTGGGTCACCATTCAGATCTTCCCACTAATTCTGCATCCTCATGTCATGCCCTGGTGATCTCTTCCCAGATCACTGGGATCCCTGGGAGCTGGATCCAGTGGGAGATCAGAACATTCCTGGCCCCAAAAAAACCCCACCAATCTCATCAGTCTTGGCAGGAATGAGCCCAAATTCCCCTCCCTGATGGATTTTCTGGGCTGGAGGCTGAACTCAGAGTCCTCCTCTGCTTCTCTCGCATGCCCATCCTCAGGCAGTGACTTTGCTTTTCCCACCTCGGAATGGGACTGGAATTGGGTGCTCCAGCTTGGAGCAGCCTCTTGCAGGAGCCCAGGGCAAGGGAGAGAACCCACAGTGGGGCAGAAGGTGGGTGAAGGACTCAGGGTGCACCCAGGAGCCTTTTCCCCCTTTTCTTACCCTAAAAGCCAGGCTGGAACATTCCAGGGTTCATCAGAGATCCCAGCAATCTCCTCCCAGGGCTGAGCAGGTGGGTGGGACTGGAGGAGCAGCTCCGGAGCTGAGGATATTCCTGTCTCATCCCAGAGGCCTGGAAAACCCTCCAGGAACCTTTTCCCTGGATTTTTGCCCCTCTGGCACCTCCTGTCCCCACTCTTCAGGGAGGAGATGGGAGCCTGGAGCTGGAGAGCACTGGTTCCTCTCCGAGCAGGGATTCCTTTTCCCCAAACAAAGGAGAGTTTTTCCTTTCCCAAACCCGCTCCAGCTCCAGAAATACACAGTAATTCAGAGGAAAAAACAAAACCTCTTGTTTAAATCACCAAATTCATGGGGAAAACTGACCTTTGAAGTGCCAGGCTGGGCTTAGCCTCACCTGTGCCCTCCCAGCGGGGAGGATCGGGGCTGTTTGGGATTTTGGGGGAATTTTGGCTGCCTTTTTGGGATTTTGGTTGGTTTTTTTTTTTGCTCCATCTGGCACTGCAGCAGCAGGGACCTATTTCTGTCCTCCTTCTGGCGCTGGGAGGCTCTGGGCTTTTTTGGGGGCTGCGGGTGCTGCTCGGCTCCAGTTTCCCACGGAGAGGGATCTGCCAGTGGCATGACTCAGGGAGCCTTAAGGAAAAGCAGGATGCCAACACGAGGGATGCTGGCTCCCATCTCTCCCACTGCCAGGGTTCATCCAGCTGTTTCCTCCAGCTCAAAACTCGCTGCTAAAAATACTTGGGAAAACTCGGGGATGTTTTGTTCCAAATTGCCTCATCCCGAGATTTTTCCAGGCTTTTTTATTTTTTCCTTCTCCCCCCCCACCCAATTTGTTGCTTTTCCCTGTGGGAAGGAGCTGCCCAGGTGCTTCCTGGTGCAGAGTTTGGGATGGGTCTGGAGGAGGAGGAGGAGAAGGACAGTGATGAGCTGAGCCCAGCTGAGTCAGAGCTGGGAATGTGACCCTTGGGAATGGTCAGATTTACACCAAGCTGCTCCTGGTCCAGCAGGGAAATATTCCTGCCCTGCCCCTCTCCTGCTGGCTGTGGCACAGAAGATGTCCTGCTCTTCCCTCCAGAGCTGCCCAGCAGGGAATATTCACCCAGGGCAGCTGGGACATCCTGAATCACCCCTAAAACCCAGATCCTGGGAGCTGAGGAGAGGAGATTTGGGAGCAGCAGGATGATCCCATGCTCCATTTATCCTTTCTGCTGCTGGGATTTTGGGGAGAGGCTGGATTTGGGGCTGTCCTGATTGGGCAATTTTGTTTTGCCAGCCCATCCAGAGCAGCAGGAAAGAGAAGTGGGAACATGTTGGCTTTTTCTCCACGTCACCCCCGGGGGATTGGATTCAGCAGGCGCTGCCCCTCATATCCTGCCCATCGATTCTCCCAGGATCCCAAACTATCTCCTGCTCCCAGCCTGAAAGGAGAGAGTCCAGGTGCTGTAATGCCGAGAAAAAACAGGAAAATCCATCCTGCCTGGGGTTTTGCTCCCGTTTTCTCCTCCCAAGCCATCCTTGGGCAGGGTGCAGGCCAAATCCCTGCCCCTCAGAGCAGGCCCACGATGGGACTGGAATTCTCCGTGGATGTGAGATCATCCACGTGAGATGTGGAATTTCTCCACGTCCGTTGGGGATGCTGAGCAGAGAATTGCAGTGAGCAGCATTTCCTTTCAGACATTCGTTTTTAACTCCCCCTTCCTTAATTTAATTCCACCATTCCTCCCTTCCACCCATCCCCTCGATATCCGGGGAGAATTCGCTTCGCTGCCTTTAGTTTGGCTCCGCCATCAAAAGGAGGAGCAGGAGGAGAAGAGGCCACAATTTGTCTGGAGGGATTTTTGTTATCCTCTCATCCCACGCTTCCCAAATCCCTGAACCCGTGCTGGCAGCACCTTTAGGAGCTGCTGGTGCTGCGGCAGGAGGCTGTGGCTCTGTCCCAGTCCCTCCCAGTTTGCTCCCAGCCCCTCCACCAGTTAATCCCTTAATGCTCTCCCGCCATGCTCACATTTCCTGAGCGTTTCCCTTCCCGCTCCCATTTCCCAAGTGTTTTCCTTCCCACTCCCATTTCCTGAGCATTTCCCTTCCCGCTTCCCTTTCCTGAGCGTTTCCCTTCCTTCTCCTACTTCCTGAGCATTTCCCTTCCTGCTCCCATTTCTCAAGTGTTTCTCTTCCCGCTCCCACTTCCCGAATTTCCCTTCCTGCTTCCATTTCCAGAGCATTTCCCTTCCTGCTCCCACTTCCTGAGCATTTCCCTTCCTGCTCCCATTTCCTGAGTGTTTTCCTCCCCAGTCCTACTTCCTGAGCGTTTCCCTTCCCACTTCCATTTCCCAAGTGTTTCCCTTCCCGCTCCTACTTCCTGAGCGTTTCCCTTCCTGCTCACATTTCCAGAGCATTTCCCTTCCCGCTCCTACTTCCTGAGTGTTTCCCTTCCCACTCCCATTTCCAGAGAATTTCCCTTCCCACTCCCATGCCCGGAGCATTTCCCTTCCCACTCCTATTTCCAGAGCGTTTTTCTTCCTGCTCCCAGGAAGTGTTTTTCTTCCCCCCCTCCCCAGAGCTATTTTTTACGAGGCCTTTGTTACTTCCTAATTGTCCAAACCACTTTTCCACATTTCTCTCCATAAAGGCACATTTCTAAAAGCAGTTTAGACTTCTCAGCCATTTCAGCCTCATCATCTGCCTCATCCCTTTGATTCTTTCGGAAATGCCCTACTTTTGCTGGAGCTTTTTTATTCCCCCCTCCCAAGAGAGGGTTGATTCCACCTCCCCTTTTTTTTCCCTTTTTTAACAGCTTTCCCTACCTCTTAAATAATTCCTCTCACACCGATCCCTCCTGCCTTTATTCCACTGTTTTATTCCCACCCATTCCTCTGTGGGCTCTGCCTCTCTCCCAAGGCTGAGACTTGGGTTTATTTATATTTTCCCTTTTCCCCACAAACCTTTTGGGTTTTGGGGGGGTTTCGGTGCATTTATCAATGGAGGGGAAGAGCTGGTGCTAGGTTCCCCCCACCCACACTGATGTGCTGAGGGGTGGTTGGCATCTCCATGGTCAAACAGGGTGGGTTGTTGAGGTTTTTGAGCTTTCCAGCTTTTCTTTGGTCAAAAAAATTCACATTTCAGCGCTTCCCTGGTGCTTCCAGTCGTTGGAGGAAAATTCCACCGGGCCCTTGGTCCCTCACCCCAGTAAAGAGGGAATTTGGTCCCTAAACGGAGTTTTTGGAGCTGCCTGGGGACCACTTGAGCAAATTATTTCCTCTCAGTGGGGAGAGAATGGAAAGGAGACAAAACAACACGAGGGTGTTGCTTCCAAATATTGGATTAAGGGAGGGGAAGGGAAAGGGAATCTTGGAGGCAAACAGAGCTTTTCCCTCCAGCTGAGGCGGGGGAGGAAAAAATCCCTCTGGGAGAGGCTCCTGAATCCCACCCTGGCGTGCAGGACTCTTCTTTGCTCTGAACTCCACAGAATCAGGAGCTTTTTGCTGTTTAATTCTCTTCCGAGGGGAACAAAAGACGTCAAGAAAATTCAAGCTTGGGTTTGAAACAAACCTTTCTAGGGAGCCTCCCGAGGATCCAAAGCGGAGGCAGTGACACCATTCCGTGGGGTTCTGGGGGGAACCAGTGACATTTTGAGATGAAAGGGATGTAGAGCACATCCCTGTGGCTGCCCGGAGCTGAGTGGGAATGGCAGGGCAAGCACACGGAGATGGTGACTGTGCCCGGGGAAATGAGGGCAGCACAGCCTGAGGGGCCTTGGTGGAGGGTGGGGACGGAGGGGAGGATTCAGTGAGGGAGGATCCATGGATTCCTTGGGTCTGGTGAAGCTCCTGCTGTGAATGTGGGACAGGGAAAGTGAGGATGGAGGAAAGGATCCAGCCAGGGAGGATCCATGGATTCCTTGGGTCTGGTGAAGCTCCTGCTAGGAGTGTGGGACAGGGAGAGTGAGGATGGAGGAAAGGATCCAGCCAAGAAGGATCCATGGATTCCTTGGGTCTGGTGAAGCTCCTACTCGAGTGTGGGACAGGGAGAGTGAGGATGGAGGGAAAGATCCAGCCAGGGAGCATCCATGGATTCCTTGGGTCTGGCTGCAAGTCCTGCTTCCTCCTGTGCCACAGGAGGGGACAGGGATGGTGGGGACGGAGGAAAGGATCCAGCCAGGGAGGATCCATGGGTTCACTGGGTCTGGTGAAGCTCCTGCAGTGAGTGTGGGACAGGGAGAGTGAGGATGGAGGGAAAGATCCAGCCAGGGAGCATCCATGGATTCCTTGGGTCTGGTGAAGCTCCTGCTTCCTGCTGTGAGTGTGGGACAGGAGGGGACAGGGAAGGTGGGGATGGAGGGAAGGATCAAGCTAGGGAGGACTGAGGGTGTCCATGGATTCCTGGGTCTGGAGAAGCTCCTTTTTCCTGCAGTGAGTGTGGGACAGGGAGGGTGGGGATGGAGGGACGGATCCAGCCAGGGAGGATCCCTGAATTCTTCGAGTCCAGCTGCAGCTCCTGCTTCCTCCCATGCCACAGGAGGGGACAGGGACGGTGCCGTGGCTGCCAAGCAAAGGGAAAAGGAACTTCTCTCACCCTGGAGGCAAACAAAGCATTTCCACGTGCACAAGCATGGAGCAGACACCGGAGAATCCATGGGGGAGCAGGGTCTCACACAGGGAACACCTCCCCACGCCAGGATTGTCCCACAAACCCCAAAGAACCCACAGCCAGCTGCGGTTTTCCCACTGGTGCTGGGATCTCCCCAGGGACTGCTCCTAATTCCCAGGAGAGTCCCCGATGTCTGGAGAAAGGACAACATTCCCAGCACGGCCCTTCCCTTCCCTTGGCAGGGCCATTAATTATGTCCCTGGCTCCTCTGGCAGCCTGGGGAGCTGTCAGAGCATAATTCTCCTCAGGTTCCCATTATTGCTGTCAAATCCTGCCCCGATTCCTTCCTGAAGTCGAAAACGAGGAGGGCCTCAGGCACAGGGAGGGAGATTCCTCAGGTTTTCCTCAGGAATCCAGGCTTGCAGAAAGCAAAATATTCCTTTTTTTGTTCTTTCTCTGGAGCTCGGCACGTCCTGGCACTGCTCTCCAGCCCTCAGCACAACCCAGGGATGCCTCACTCCGGGAATCTTGGAGCCCTCCTGGAAAGCTGTCCTAGCAGGAGCCCACAAGGGATGACCTGTCCTGGAGGCACAGGAAAAGCTCCTGGAGCAAAGCCAGCCCTGGAAGCAGCTGGTGAGAGAAATCCCTCTGCCCCGGGATTTCACCCTGGGAATTCACATGGGGATCCAGCTATGGGATAATTCCTTGTTTTAATTCCCTCTCTGGGGTGCAGAGCTCGGTGCTTTCAGGGGTCGGGAGCACCTCAAAAAACAGTTAATGGGACATCTCCGTCCTTCCCTGGGATGCACCAACATCCCTGCTCATGGGCAGTTTGGCACTTGCCACCTGCAGGGAAAATATTACAATAAAAAGGTCTTTACAAGGCAGAGTGGTGCCTGTCCTCTGTCACCCTTCCAGGTGTGGCAGTGCCAGGGAAAGCAGGAGCCAGCTGGGGCTGGATCCCGGGATCTGGATCATCTCAGCTCTGCAGCAAACTGCAATAGAAATTTAAATGTTTTCTCTCTGTTTTTTCCTGTGCTTGAAGCCTTTCTTTTAGGACTCATGGGAGGCAGGGAGAGCACAGGGGTGTGGGCAGGTACAGGTGGGGGCAAAGAATTCCAGGTGGGAATATCTCATTGCAGCAAAGCCAGAGGGATTGACACAGGGACCAGCTGGGGACATCACAGCTCAGGGGTTGGAATAGGAAAGGTGGGAAGAGAAAACAGGGAGCCGATATCACGTTGGCCAGGCTGTGCTGGGGGACAAGGACACAGCCTGGGGTGTTGTCATGGTTTGAAAGCCAGGTGTCTGCTAAGGAAGGCAGGAACCTCCCTTGGAATGGGAGATGCAACCTCCTCCCCTCACAATTATTATAATTTTGAAATCAAGGGGCTTGCAGGAAAAAATCTGGGGAATAGGAACAACAGTTCTTTACTTATATATATATATATATA
>VZTN01022780.1:31251-56100 GCA_013400515.1 Erpornis zantholeuca | reverse complement strand
CCTGCCAGGGCCACGCGCACGCCCCGAGCCATGACCCCGTCCCCTCTGCTCGCGGCTGCTGCCTCCCCTGGGAAAAACCGGTGGGGAAAGGGCGAGAACAGAAAAAAAAAGGCCCCACCGGGGAGTGCCTCTGGACGGGGTGAGGAGGTGAGATGTGCGGAAGAAGGAGCCGGACGCGGGTGTCCGGCCCCGGGGGAAGCGTGGTGGCGTGGCGTGGCACGGCGTGGCGTGGCGTGGCACAGCGTGGCGGCCCCTCCCTCCCGCCCCATCCCCGCTGCCCCTGCGTTAAGCGATCTCCTTGATCCTGCGGATGTAGTTGTGAAGCTCCTCGGGGTCCTGCAGCCCCATGTCCTGGCACACCCACTCCAAGTCCTCCTCATCGGCGATGGGGATGGAGTTGTAGGCCAGCTCGTCCGAGGGCATGGTGGCGAAGGTGGTGAACTTCACCCGCTTCCGTTTGGAGGTGGGTGAGTTGAGCGGGTCCTCGCTCTGGTCCCGCGTGGAGCCCCCCGAGGAGCCGTCCCCGCGCCCGTGCACCTGGCTCTGCACGCTGGTCTGCGAGCTCCCGCTGCTGTGGTGGTCCCCGTGGCAGCAGGTCTGCACATTTTCCAGCGGGTTCCCCGGGCTCTCGGGCTGCGGGGAGAGGTCACTGTGAGCCCGCAAGGGCTGCCCGTTGCCCAGGAAGACCCAGTGGTGGGAATGGTCCATGTTGGTCTGGCCTTCGGGCGGGATGCGCTTGTGCCGGTACTTCAGCACAAAGACGATGCAGTTGATGAGGAAGACCAAGATGGCCAGGCAGAAGACGCCCAGCAGGGCGTACATCCCGATCTCCAGGTCCGTCAGCCCCCGCGTCACCTGCACGAAGCCGGTGGGGATGGTGGGGAAGTCCTCGGTGGGGTGGGAGGCGCTGGACATCCAGCTGTCCTCGCTCGGGTCCGCTTTCCTGTCCACCTCTGCCCGCAGAGTGGTGCTGGCCCCCGCCTCGCCCAGCCCCGGCCTGCTGGGCACGTGGTCGTAGTCGTAGGTGGGGTCCTCCTCGGACCCGAAGTGGACGCGCACGGTGGCCAGGGCCGTGAAGAGGACGCTCTTGCGCTTGGTCTTCTGGCAGCTCTCGCAGATGACCAGCTCCGCCCGCAGCAGCTCCCCCGCGCCCTCGCTCTCCGCCACCACCAAGGGGAACGCCCGGTCCTGGGTCACCGACACCACCTTCTCATCCAGGCTGCTCACCACCAGGTTGTAGTCCTTGGGGTCGTAGAGGGACAGCGGCGCCGTGGTGCCGTCGCTGTAGGAAATCCACAGGCTCAGCAGCGCTTCCTGCGGGACCAACACAGGCTCCAGGTTGCCCAGCAGGAGGCCAGTCCCACCTGCACCCCTTTGTCCATCCCCACATCCCCTTCTCCATCCCTCTCTCCATTCAATTCGCCCTTTATTCCTCCGTTATCCATCTCGTTCCAACCGTTCCCGTTTTTCCTCCTTAGCCCATTCTTCTCTCCATGATCCCCGTGCTTGCCTAGGCTCCACCCAAATCCCAGCAGTGCCAGATGTGGCTACCACAGCTGGGGCCAGAGCTGTATAGGATTCCATCCCTCTCCCTTTGTCCCCATGGCTGTCCCCAGGCTTGGATCACAGGTCTCCATGAAGGTTTCTGGGGCGTTTTGGGGTCACCAGGGTGTCGGGAGGACAGGATTTGGGAGGAGGGGGTTGCACCCCACGCTCCCCCCCAAGCCTGGATGCTCCCCCTGGCCTCACCTGCTTGAAGAAGCTCAGGGTTTGCTGCACGGACGTGCGGGCGATGATGGTGTGGCTGTTGCCGGGGCTGGGGTGGAGGGACAGCGAGAGGCTGGAGACCACCTGGGCCTTCAGGTCCATGATGCTGACCTTCTCCTCCGCCACCGTCACCAGCGTCTCGCCCAGCACCGCCTCCACCAGTGGGGACACCACCTGCAGGGGACGAGGTGCCTGTCACCGCCTGCCACCCCCAGGCTGGCCAGCAGAGGCGGGGAAAGGTGGCCAGGGGTACCTTGAAGAGGGTGGTGCCCGGCTCCCGCCCGGCCAGCGTGGAGCTGTCCACCATGTGGGCCACCCGCGGGTCATCCACACGCATGAAGTCGCTGACCAGGTCGGTGACCTCCACCAGCCAGTCGGGCCCCAGCATGGTGACCACCTGGCCCGTGCCCTCCGCAGCCATGGTGTGGAACTGGGTGAAGACCTGCAGCGTGGAGTGCTGGTACTGCAGGGCACAGCCCCGGTTCTGCTTCCGCTCCTCCTCGTCCTCCTCGTGCTCGCTGTCCCTCTCCGACCTGCGGGATGGAGGGAGGGATGGATGGATGGATCGATGATGGATGGATGGATGGATGGATGGATGGATGGATGGATGGATGGATGATGGATGGATGAATGGATGGATGGACAGGGTAGTGAGTGGACAGTGCTACCAAGCTCCCCATGCCATGGTTCTTCACCCCCCCCCCAGGAAAGGTGGCCAAGCAGGGAAAAATGTGATGTCACCAAAAAAATGGTGACTCCTGGGCCAGGAGGGGCTGTCCAGGAGGGGTTCAAGGGATTTAGCAGGACATGTTAACAGCAGGATCACCAGCAGCTCTGCCCACTACACAGCTGAGAGGACAAGGTATCTCTGGTTGGGATGGACACCTGGAGGTCTCTAGACATTTAAAAAGGGACTTTGGATCTTGGCTCTTCCCATTTTCATCCAGGAAACCTTTGACCACTGCAAGGAGGGATGTTCTCCACCAACCTCCCTGTGAAATATTTCTCCTTCCCCATAACCTGTGCCCATGACCTCTCACCTTTCCACCGAGGACCCCTGAGACGCCTCTCTCTCCACCACCTTTAAAACCTCCTCATGAAGCAACTAAGCAAGGCAATCAACCCATGACCACCACCTCCACCTCGCCTTCTCCAGGCTGGCCAGCATGGCTCCGCAGCACCCACCTCCTGTCCGGCAGGATGGGCACCCTCCAGCCCTTGACTTGGCTCAGCCGGGCATCCGAGAGCTCGATGTGCAGGGGCAGTTTGGGCACCCACACTGTCATCTCCAGCGGGGCCGACAGGTGCTCGTAGGTGAAGGTGACCCGGGCACTCATGGAGCCCCGGGACTCCTTCCCGCTGACGAAGACGTAGTCGCAGCTGCTGGAAACCTGTGGGACGAGAGAGGATGGGAATGGTCCTGTAGACATAGCAGAGATCCCAGCAGGAGGCTGGAAGTGCTGGAGGAGCAGAATTTCACCCAGCATGAATGCAGTTAATGCTGGCCTCTGGAGCAGGGATGCTCCCTCCTCCCGGAGATCCTGCTCAGAGGGAGATCCATACACCTCATGTCCACCATGCAAAGTGTCCCTTGACCCAGGTCCTCCTGAGGGACAGATCTGTGCCCACCATGCAAAGTGTCCCTTGACCCAGGTCCTCCTGAGGGACAGATCTGTGCCCACCATGCAAAGTGTCCCCTGACCCAGGTCCTTCAGAGGGACAGATGCATGTCCACCATGCAAAGTGTCCTCCAACCCAGGTCCTCCTGAGACAGATCTATGTCCACATGCAAAGTGTCCTCCAACCCAGGTCCTCCGCCAGCCCTCACTTGCTCCCACCTCCACCAAGGACCTCCACTTGGTACCTCAGTTTCTCTTTGGCCTCCACACTAAATTGTCCCTGAGCTAGAGGCACCCACGGGTGCTTCACAGAGATTGCAAATTGCTCAACCTGGAAATTTGCCCCAAAATCTCCTCCAGAGGGCACAGGCAGTGAGAACAGACCCCCACATGCCCGTGCCCACTGGTGCCTTGCCCGTGTCCCTCCTGCTCACCCCAGAGACAGATTCCTGCGGTCTGAATGAACCCTCTTGTTCCTCTTTTCCCCTCTTCCTCTTTTAATTCCCACTTACACAAACGCCACCAGCGAAACTCGCTGTAAAACAAACCCATCCTGCAGAGGTTCACTCATTAAGGAGCCAATTAAGGAGCTCAGGGCTGCACCAGGGCAGCATCTCCCAGGATTTGAGCTCAGGTCACCACCCAACAGCTCCTTCCCAACCAGGGTGGCAGAAGACAACCAGAAGGGGACTCCAACCTCTCCTCTGCAGTGGCCCCATGGCCCAACCCCGATCCACTGTCAGGGACTGCATCTGATTTGTTGGATGCTGGAGAAGAACGGAACTCATTTGCTCAGCCAGCAGCACTGAGCACCTCACCAGTACAGAAGGGCTGACTTCCAGCAATCGAGAATCCCTGGATTCTCTGGCAGCCGTTAAGAGGTTGGGACCAGGCTGCAGAGGTGACAGCATCCCTGTCTCCCTCCCAACCTATTCCTTGAGCACCTGTGGGCCACCAGATGCAGGAATTTTGTGTTTCTGAGCCCACAGCAGGGCTTGACGTCTACAACAGCTCCAGGGGCCCACTGCAAGGTGTCCATGGTCCCCTGGGGCTGGTGGAGGAGGCAGAACCCAGGACTGGGACTCCCTGCTCCCTGAGCACAGGAAGGAAGGGCGACACAGGAGGGTTTGTTCCTTTCCTTCCTATCAGAGGTACCAGCTCAGCAAGCCTGACAAGACAATCTCATCTGTGGCGAGGCAGCGCCTGAATAAAGATGAGCTCCCGGGTGAGTCCTGCAGCAGAGGATCTCTGGATATTGGGCCATTTGTCACAATAAACACGATGGGCTCTGCTGGCGTTACCCCGGCTAATAAACCCCCCGGCACCTCCGTCTGGGCACCGCTCCCTTTGCAGCCGGGGGGGCTGAAACTATGACAACAAAAAATTCCCTGCACACCAGGCCTGTCCCGAAGATGGAGTGACTGCAGATGAGCTCGGAAATGAAGCTCGTTCGGGGAAACTTCCCGGATTTACGGCGAGGCATCAGAGGGAGACAGGCTGAGGGCTGCCTGGGCTCCTGGCCAAGGCACTGCTGCCTCCGCTGCTGTGGCCAGGAGTTCCCTGCTTGGCATGGGGAACAAGCGTGGGATCAAGGGGACACACGTTCTCCAAGGCCCTCAGGAGTGGGAAGAGCCACCATGGTGCTGGTGGTGGCTGTGGGTGAGCAGGGCTCCTGAGGGACAATCGCACTGAGCTCCTGTGGGGTTCTCCAGGGGATGTGGAGCGGTTCTCAGAAGGGTCACACACAGGTGAGGTGGAGCATCTCCCACTGAGCGATGCTGGCAGCAGAGGTGGCCCATCCACTCCCTGTGTGTGCCTAACAACCCCCAAAGTCACTGCACGTTTTAAAAAGGGGGTGATTTCTGTATTACCCTGAGACACACTTTCTCATCCTGTGTCACCACTGAAGGGTGGCAACTCCCACTCATGCTCTCCCACCACGTCCTTCGGAGCCATGCCCACACCGATCCCAGGACAAATTCCACGTCACGCAAGAGAGCAACCACCAGGGAGCTGCATTGGAGTGGGGAGAGGCAGCTCCCCAGCCCGCCCTCACGTTAAATTATTTACAGTAACAGATAGCACATCCCACTCTGTAAGCTGTGATTTATGGAGCAGGTTTAGTGCCCTGACACCGCAATCATCCTCGCCGATCTCAGCAGGTAACTGAGAGCTCCCTCGGAAATGAAGCTCCAACACAAACACCAAATAACTCAGCGAGAAATCGCGCAGGGCTCCGAGCGGGATGAGAGCCGGGGCCGGAGGGCTGCTCCCTGCATTATTCATCCCAGCTCCTGGGCGTGTGCCTGCTCCCCCCAGGCCTGGGGACAGAGTGTAAATAGATTTATGAGCAGAAAGGCAGCACATTAAACAGTTTAAGTGTCTTGGAGTCCATCCTGAAGTGTATTATTGCTCCAGTGTTTTATCACGCTGGGGAGGACCGGGCTCTATAAATTAGAGCCGGCGCTGTAAATCCCACGGATCCAAGTTTTAGTTGGGAACTTGGGTGAGCACTTTGTGGCGCTGGATGTCCCCCGTGGTGGGTGACACGGCCCCGTGGGCAGCAAACCCCATCAGGGACAGGGGTCTGCCATCACCCCCATGGCAAAGGGGAGAATGGTCTATGGCACCCCGGAGAATCCAGACCCCTTTCCCTGCCTCTGCCCAACCCAGCGGGATCATGGAAAGGGAGAGCTGGCCGGGTTCAGGCAAGGAGAGGGGTGGGAGGTGTTTGGGAGAAGGGAATGATGTCTGGGGGTGGATGGATGGATGGAAATGGTGGCAGAGTGACATGGGCAGGTGGGCAGATGGATTTATTCAGGGATGGAGAAATGTATATGGATGAACGGGGCTGGTGATGGAAAATTAGAGGGTTTGAGGTCCAGGGGCTTCCTTGGGGGCTGGGGCAGGGAGATTTTGGCATTGGCTCCATCAGCACTTCTCCCATCTGGATCTTCCCCCTCAGCTCCTCTCTCCCCTCCATCATTCCCAACTCCTGTCTCACCAGTCCCCAGCCCAGCACTGGATCCAATCGGGACAGAAATGTCACTCCGAGGGTGAGTGCAGGCGCTGATGGGAACATGCAGCTGAGCCCACAGGGTGACATTTCCCCTTATCAGCACCAAGTGTTGTGATAATCCACAACTACTGCTGGTGCCTGCCGCCAGTGTCAGAGCACCCCGTGGCCTCTCTGGGGACAGTGACAAAATGTCTTCTCCCAACAGACCCCAGGGAGAAGCTTGCACGGACTGGAGCCACCGAGGGGACGATGTGTGGTTTGGGTGGGGTTGTGAGCCACTTCAGCTCAGCTGCCAGCCCCAAGCCCAGAGGCCTGCTGGGGTCAGCACCCCTGGGAGAACCCCAGCCCCTCGTGAGGGTCACAAAAGTCTCCTCCCCACACCCACCTTGATGATGTCCTCGTTGTTGGACTTGCACTCCACCATGGCTGAGACGTCCACGATGACACCGCTCAGCTCGATGGCAATGACCTTCACGGGAATGGCCACCGTCCGCCCTGTCAGGATGGCCGTGTTGATGATCTCCGTGTCCTGGGGGTGGCACAGAAAGGGCACCACCGTGTTAGAGGGACAGCCTGTCCTCTCAGGGGCAGAGAGGGACCTGGGTATGTGTGGGATGGAGGGATGGATGGATGGATGGATGGATGGATGGATGGATGGATGGATGGAGGGATGGATGGATGGATGGATGGATGGATGGATGGATGGATGGAGGGATNGATGGATGGATGGATGGATGGAGAGGTGCTACAGAGCAAATGGGCAATCCCTCAGAGGTCCCAACCCCTCAAAGCAGGTAATACCTGAGGGCAGGAACCTGCTCACCATGGCCAGGGGCACGATGGCCCTGATGTCCCTCTGGATGACCGTCAGCTCCGTGACCACCTTCTCCAGGTCGGGAGGGGGGTTGCGGCCCCGGTAGTCGATGTGCCACATGATGCGGCGCGTCACCGACTGGCTCGTGAAGTTCTCCATCTCGAAATCCAGCTGCATGATCTCCGACGAGGAGTCCCCATCCCTGGGCAGGGGGACAGCAGGAGGGGACATGGTGAGGTGGCTATCCCCGGTCCCACGGACACCCCAGGATAAGCGCCAGGCTCTCCACAGAGTCCCAGCAGGACAAGGGGGACTGTGCAGTGGGTGCCACCCAAACCCAGCAGCCCCGATCCCCACCACTGCCAGGGGCTACTCCGATGGGATCCTGCATATTCCCATGGGAATATCCCCAGTGGGAAAAATAAATGTTTTTCACCACTTCTCCCAGCAGGACAAAAAAACCTCAGCTCTGCCAGGGCTGCTGGGTGACAGGGTGAGCATGTGGCCACAGCCTCAGGGGACAGCGGGTGGCTGCAGGCGGTGGCCTTGTCTCCCTGACTCTGTCTTCCCAAAAATGTGGATGGATTTATTGCTCCTGCCTGGCCACTCTTGTCCCACAGGATCAGATCCCAAATGTCCCACAGGATCAGATCCCAGATGTCCCACAGGGTCAGATCCCAGATGTCCCACAGGTCAGATCCCAGATGTCCCACACTCATATCCCAAGTGTCTCACAGGGTCAGATCGAAGATGTCCCACAGGATCAGATCCCAGATGTCCCACAGGGTCAGATCCCAAATATCTCACACCCAGAGCATTCAGGAATGACCAATAAGTGCCAACAGAGGAGCCCAGCCCAAGCTGTTGATTTCAGAGCCCTTTCCAATGGGATCCCATGGGGAAAATGAGGCACGGGGGAAAGAGGTCCAAGCCCAGGCAGAAGCTGGGACAGAGCTGGGATTTGGGGCTGGGCTGTCCCCCAGCCTGTGAGGAGGGACAGGGAGGGGACAGGGGAGGTGGACAGATCCAGCAGGGGAGAACAGCCCTGGGACCACCAGCTCAGCAAACACACACAAAGGAATGCCGGGGATGGGGACAGCAGGACACGGAGCTGAAGGACAGGGAGGGACTTCTGGGGTGTCCCCGAGGCAGGGCAGGATGGAGAGGATGCCAAACCCAGCGCATGGTGCCAGGCTAAGGGGGCAGGTTGGTGTCCATCTGCATCGCGGCTTGGACACAACCTCACAGCAGCACCGTAAATGACTCCCACACCCCATCCAAGAAAAACTCCCCAGAGCTGATCCTGCCCTCCCCAGCTCTGCCTTCTGCCCTGCAAATCCTCAGAAGCACTCAGGGTTCAACCCTGCCCCAAGTCAAACTTCCCTGCTCCCCAAAAACTGAACACCCCGGGCAGAAACCCCCGAGCCCCCACAAAGCACAGCAGCAGTAAAACCCCCCCCAGAACCAGCAGGGTGAGCAGGGAAAGTGGAATTGCAGTGAAAGGGAAGCCAGGACTGGCTCTGCTCTCAGTGCAGCAGCAACTGAGAAGGTGCCATCGATCTGGGGCTGCAGGACACGGCCGGGTTTCTCTCTGATCGATATCTAACAAGTGAGAGGGAGCAGGGAGAGAGGAGAGCGAGAAGCTGGAGCTGCTCCAGGCCACGACAAGCCCTGATCCCTGATTCCCGCTCCCTGATCCCACAGCAGCACTGATGGGCTTTGCAGTGGGGCTGATCCACGGGGGCTGGTGGGGCCTTGCCCTGCCCCCAAGGCAGGTTTGGGGGTTCAAGGGGAATCCCCAAAGGCCGCGGGGTGTGAAAAGCAGATTTGGGAATGCCAGGAGTACCAAACCCAGGTGGGAAGAGGCAGGTCCAAAGGCAAAGCAGAGCCAGAGGGGGTGTGGCAGTGGGATTCCTCAGGATGGGAGGTGTCCCAGGAGCGCTGCCAGGCCCAGCCACCATCCTCTGCCCTGCCCCAGCATCGTCCACTCTGAACAGGGACAAGAGCTGGGCTGCCCACGTGGGGGGAACAATTTAGAACGCAGCTTCTGGGGGGCAAAACACCCCAAATTGGCCATTCTGACCCCAAAGCTCATGGCTCTCAGCCCCTCCCTGCACAGCCAGTGCTGCCAAAAGCCCCCAGAGCCCCGGCGCAGCAACTCCTCTGTTTGCACAGCCCCGAGGGCAACACGGCTCGGAGTCATTCATCCTCTCCGTTCCGTTAATATTTGATGGAGTTGTTTGTCTAAAAGGTGATTGTAATCACTTTAAATTCCTCCCCCGTCTCTAACCTTTGCAGGCTGATTGGAAGCAGCGCTGGCAGCGGCAAGAGGGGGAAGGGGGAGAGGATCCTGCTGCTGGCAGCTCTGCTCTCTTGTGGGCTTGCAGGGTGGGCGCGCAGGGGACGGGGGCTGGTGGCCCTGGGGACACTCCAGCATCAGCTGGGCAGCAGGTTTGGATGCTCTGAGTGCGTTTGCAGGGTGGGATGAAGGAAAATCCCAGGGTTCTGCAGAGCAGGCAGAGCTGAGGATCTCCTTTCCCCCAGAGCCTGGCCCCAGCTCCGCTTGGTTTGGGGTGGGGGGCAGAGATGTGGGGAGATTTCCATCGTGGAAGGCAGGAGTGAGAACATCAAGTGGCTTTAGCCCAGCTCCTGGAGACGCTCATGTCCCTTTTCCCAGTGACAGGGATGTCACTGTTGTTTCCCAGCACTTCAGAATCTTTGGTGCTGCTGTTTTTGGCCCCGTGCCCATCCCCAGCCCTCTCCTGCCAAGTCCTGCCAATCTCACATCTCCCCTTCTTCAGCACCCTCTGGGGTCTCAGCTTAGCTTTGTGGGTCCTTTCTACGTCAGATCATTCTCATTTCCATCTCCATTTCCATCCATGTCCTCAATGGATCTGAGCCTTTCCCAGAGCCCTAGGAATGCATGAGCAGGGCAGAACTGCAGAGCAGGGCAGAGCTGCCCGTCTCAGGTGCTGGCTTGGATCCTGCTCCCCATCCAACACTCATCCACCACTTCAGGGTTCAGGTGGGACCTTGCTTTGCTCTGCTTCCTTCCCGGAGGAGACACCAGGATGGCCAGCAAAGAGCTGCTGCCTCCCATGGGGCA
Source organism: Erpornis zantholeuca (assembly GCA_013400515.1). Taxonomy (NCBI): domain Eukaryota; kingdom Metazoa; phylum Chordata; class Aves; order Passeriformes; family Timaliidae; genus Erpornis; species Erpornis zantholeuca. The sequence continues at coordinate 45,775 of VZTN01022780.1, read as the reverse complement.
GAAATTTAATTTTTTAATGAAAAAATTAAAATTCTTCCACCTCAGACTAAGGACTCTTCCACAGCTTCACAATTCACCCTAAAATCCTTTGTTTCCCCCGCCAGCACCCACGTGGCACTGTGACACCCAGGGCAGGGGGTAACGGGAGAACTGCTCCAGGCTGAACCCCAGCTCTTCCCTGGCATTCCCAGAGGTGCAGCCCTTACCTGGGCCCAGCCCCGTCCACCCTGGACACGTCCACGGTGGCCGTGGAGTGTTTGCCACCCGTCAGCAGCTCCGAGCTCACCAGCCACTGCCCGCTCCTGGACTTGGTGCTGAGCAGGTTCACTCCTTTCTTGGCCTTCACCCTGCGGAGAGCGACAGCCAGGGATGGAGCCTCACCCTCCGGCAGCCCTGGGTACCCTGCCGTGGCACAGGAGGGGTTTTACCCCCGATCCCTTCAGGCTGTGGGGAGCACCATCCAGGCTGGCAGCGACAGCCCGCTCCAACTGCTCTTTTTCACTGCATTTTGTCCCTCCAGTCACCCCTCCAGCAGGATTTTGGCCCCCCAGCCCCAGTGCTGGCCCAAGTGAGACTGGGCACCCCTGGGGCACAGGACAGGAGAGCCTGGAGCACCACATTCCCCCTTCCAGGGGCTCCCCTCAGGCCACAGGAACACTTGTCTCTTTGAGGAGGTGTGGACAGGGCTGGTGTCCCCCTCTTTAGGGACACGCAGCAATGGGGGTCCCCCCTGCTCACCTGCCCACCCTGGGGTGCTCAGCACCTCCTGCCCACCGCCCCATTCTGCTCCCACCTGGTTCTGGGGCAGGAGGAGGGGACAAGGGGCACAGAAGCCCCACGGCCAGGCCACACCTCGTCCCCAGAGTGGCTGGCGATTAACCCCACAGCTGCTGGCAGCATCCCAGCAGGACTGGGAGCACTGGGAGAGCGCAGGCAGCAGTGCCAGCGCAGAGGTGCCCTGCGTGCACAGCCCTTCCCTTTCCTCCAGGAAGCTCCCACCGCAAAACCACATTCCAGACATTCCTCCAGCCCCGCTCCCAGACCCGTCCCAGCCTCCAGCAGACCCCGCAAACACCACATCCTCCCAACCCTCTCCCTCCCGCCCGCAGCTGCCTCTTCCCAACCATCCCCGGGAGGAAAAAAAGGGAGCGGGAACATCCCCAAGCCCTCACCTGAGGGTGAAGTGCTCCACGGTGGAGTTGGACATCAGGTAGAGGAGGATGCTCAGCACCTCCCCGGGCTTCAGGGGCTTGTCGGGCAGGCGGATGAAGACGTTGCCGTCCAGGCGATGCTCCTGCAGGGCGGGGGCGGGCGGGGGCTGCAGGAGGCTGACGCTGCCGATGCGCAGCAGCGGGTGCTGCGTGGGACCCTCGGTGCGAGCCCCGCCTGCCCCGCGGCGAGCCCCCGGCTCCCCAAGGCACTGTCCGGCGCCGTCGGGAGCGTGCAGGGTGTAGTACAGCTCTGCCTGCTGGCTCTCCCCCGGCACCACCTCCAGGCTCTCGGGGCTTTTCCTCCTGCCCAGCGGCACGGCCGAGGGGCCGAACCAGGCGTGGGGCAGCTCGGCCTGCACCAGGCACATGGCCAGGCTGCCCCGCAGCCGGCAGGAGCTTTTGAGCTCCCGGGCGTCGCGGAAGGCGTGGAGCCGAACGCAGGGCAGCCGGTCGGTCACGTCGAAGTCGTCCCAATCCCGGCCGGCCACGTAGAAGAGCACTTGGACCACGGGCTGGCTGGCCACCAGCCGCGGCTGGACGATGAAGGCGCGCACCTTCCAGTTGACGGTGAGGCGGTCGGGCACCTCCAGGGTGCTGGAGGGCTGCAGGTGCTCCTTGGGCAGCACCAGCCCCGTGCTGAAGGGCCCCAGGGTGACGTTGAGGACGGGCAGCTCCTTGGTCTGGAAGACGACGAAGGGCTCGGAGCGCTGCAGAGGGGCGCTGCCGTTGCCCGCCGGGCTGGCTCCCAGCTCCTTGAGGAAGAAGGCCAGGCGGGTGTTGGACAGGCGGTAGCTGACGGGCAGCAGGATGGCACCGGGGGGCTCGGCGGGCTCGGGGCTGGGGGCTGGGCCCTTGGCCTGGGCTGCAAAGGGTGTGGAGAGCGCGGGTTAGCGTGGGGCATCCCCCTCTGGAACAGCTCCCGGGCAGGGAACACAGATCCAGGATGGAGTGGGACGAGGAGGAGCTGGAGCTTCAGCCCACAGAGCTCTCAGGAGGGCAGCAAGAGCCTGGGTGGGTTTGTCTCACAAACCAAAAATGCTGGAGATGCCGGGACCTCAATTGTGCCTCCTGATGGGTGGCACCAACCTCTCCAAGGCATGGGGTGCCTGGGGCCTGTTGGAGCCACATCCAGCCTTGCATTGTCCCTGAGGAGCCTGAAGCACTGCTCACCCACCCCAGCACTGACCCAGCACCTTTACCAGGGATAACTGGCTTCATCCAAGCTTCATCCCAGCTTCCCAAGGCACCAATGCTGACTTTCTCCAGAGGCTCACTAATGAAAGCTGCATCGAGGCTGATTTTGGGCTGGCAGACCCCAGCACATATTTATTATCATCGAGGCTTTCCTTCTGCTTTCAGCCCCCAGATCACCTAGGAAAGGTGGCTAAAGCAGCCCCCAGACCCACTCCGTCCCCACACCTGCCTTAGGGGTGGTGTCACAGCTGGTCTGTCACCCGTCACCCACCCAGGGGTGCCACCCACACCGTGCTGTGCCCACATGACAAAGCTGGCCCAGACCAAATTTTTCCCAACCTGCTGGAAAGGCGACGCAATTGATGCCAGTGCTGCCTGGTGCAAACCCCAGCAGCGCCCAGGGCCCTTCGGAAATTCTACTTTGTCCTTCATTTCGATCACTTTCGCCTTAAAAAAAAAAACTCCAGGACTGGCAGGGTAGCCGAGGGGCAGAGCTGCCCGAGCCCCTCGGAGGGATCCCATTACCCTGCTGCATGCAGAGAGAAAACTCATGGAAATCTTCCTGGGAAAGGCAGCCGGCGCCCGGCACGCGCTGTGCTGGCAGCTGCGGGATCCTGGAAGACATCTCAAGGTCTTTGCCTTCTCCAGCGGCTGCCAGGAATTCCCGGGAGGGTTGGATCTCCCCCCCGCTCCCCTCGGCTCCGCGCATCCCCCGCTCCCGGCGCTGATTGCAGCCGCTCCCGCGCGGCTCCCGAGCGGCGGAGCCCGAATTGCCGGCGTCAGACGGCGAGGAAAGGTGTGGATGTGGCGGCTCCGCTCCCGGGAATGACTCACCCCCCTTCCCCAAGGGGGGCTTTGGAGCGTGCCAAGACCCGGAGGCTTTTTCCAGCCGTGAAAGTGGCCCCAAACATTTCCCCGGGGCTCAAGGGATGCAGGAACCGTCCCGGCTCGCCCTGGAAGTCTCTGCTGCGGAGCACAGGGGAGTTCAGGAGCTTAGAGGGGCTCATAAAAGGATTAGCGCTGGATACGGGACAGGCAGGATCCACGTCCCGGGATGGAAGTCCGGGAGCCAGGCAGAGCATTCCCTGGGGCTGTGGGGATGCTGGGCCCAACTCCAGCCCTTGCCACCCCATCCCGCTTGCCATGCCTGTTTTCCCATCTCCCAGAGAGCCAGGAGCTGCAGGAGAGGTGCCAAACCCTGGAAAGCACCCACGGGTGCCCCTCTGCTCAGCAATACCAGCAGCGAGGGCTTTCTGCTCCTGCCACTCAAGGAAGTTGATTTCTGCTGGGAAAGGTGAAGGTTTGCGTCCTCCTGCCACCCCCAACAAGTGGAAAAGGGGATTTTATTTTTCCCCCCGAAGGCATGAGATTATTTGAGGAAAAGGATCCAGCAGCTGGAGCAACATGAGCTGGGCTGCTTGGGCGAGGCACAGGGGAAGGGGCTTTCCTCAACCTGAAACACCATCACTCTTTATCCCTTCAAAATCTCCGGGGTTCCGAGCAGGATTGGGACATTTCACAGGGAGAACCCAGCCCAAACCCACCCAACTCAACACCCAGCACAGCCCCGAGCAAATCCCACCCTTGAGGCGGTGCGAAATGCCCGGTGCCACCCTCGAGCGGGGGACAGGAGAAGCTCGGTGCCACCGCAGCGAGCTCCCGGTGCCGGCGGTGAGGCTGTCACCCACCGGGAGGGCTGAAGCAGCTGGGCTGGGGTGCGATCTGACCCCTCCAGCATCCAGCTCCATCCTCCTCCCGCCGGGATTCTCCGATGGATAACGAGGGCTGTTGGTAACGAGGGAAGCCCCTCTCAGGCTCGGTTTGTCACTGCAGTGAGGACACCCGGGGTGGCCTTGTCACCGAGCCGTGCTGGGGGGAGAGAGCTAGGCCTGGGCTAGGCTGGAGATTAATGGGGTGGCCACGATTGATTTGAGCGCCGGCGGATCGGCGGCACCCAGGGAAGCGATTTCCTTGGCAGACAAAATGCATTTAAATGATGTTTCTAATCTGTAGCCGGGAGGGGACGGCAGCGGCGCCGCCCTGGCCCGGCCGGGAGCTAATCCTGCCCGGAGAGGGTGAGATCCAACCGCATCCAGGCTGGAGAGAGGGGAATCACTGCCACGGGGGCAGGAGGGAAGGAGGAGGGAGGCGGGAGGGACGTGGAGCTGTGGGTGCAGGTGCTGGGTGGGGAAAAGAGGGAATAGGGGTAAATAAAGAGTGTGGGAAAGTAAAGGATAGATGGATGGATGGATGGATGTCAAAAAAGGGTGGACAGCAGGAGAATAGCTTCAGGATGAGGGAGAAGAGGGAATGGGAAGGAAGGAAGGAAGGAAGGAAGGAAGGAAGGAAGGAAGGAAGGAAGGAAGGAAGGAGATGGAAGGAAGGTGCCTCAAAGCAAACCATGAGGATGGACAGACACAGCTAAGGACACTCCTGTCCCCACACCACTGTCCCCAGCCCCTGCTCTTCCTTGTCACCCCCGGGAGGGGAGGTGGCCTCATGTCCCGCTCTGGCTGGGTCTGGGGGACAGAAGGGTTAAGCCCTGCTGGCTGGCTCTGCTCCACAGCCCTGCTGCCGCCGTGGCTAGCAGGATTTGCAGCACCTGACCTGCATTCTGGGTTTATCAGGCCAGCACAGAGGGGCCCATATGGCCCTTCCACCCCGGCAGCCAAAACACAGCTCCCCGTGCCCGGCCAGATCTCACTGGCCTGGGGGCTTCCCAAACCCCCCCAGGCTGAGGAGCCAGCCCAGCCCCACAGGGGGACGGGGCAGGACCCCCGTGTGTCCCCTCGGGGTGAGCCACACCCTGGGCAGGGAGATGTAAACACACCACTGGTGACCCCTTGGTGCAGCCCCACATCTGCCCCGCCAGATGTGCCCCGCGCCGGCCGCAGACACGGGGCCAGATGGGCAGAGCTGCTCTGCCTGCCCAGGAGGGCACATGGGGACAGTGGCAGTGCCCTCCAGCCCTGCCTTAAACCCCAGACCCAGGCCAAGGGGTCTCGCTGCTGGAAAAAGCAGCACCAAAATCCCTGTGGTGCCAGGATGATTTTTTGCTTTTTCTTTTATACCCCTCTCACATACCCTTTTATACAGTTTGATGTATTCTCAGTGCTTTTAGCCCCACACTTGTACCTCCCCAAGGCTGAGAACTCAGCTCAGCCCCACGGCACCGTTAAACCAGGAGAGCAAACATCCTGGGAGCCCCAGACACCAAGGGCCTCTCCTGAACACATTTTGGAACCTCAGCCAGGCCCAGCCAGGGGGAAGGTTCCTCACAACGAGGGCTTCACTCCAGCCTCTCCCTGGGGGATCTTTGATAGCTGTGCTAATTAGCAAGGCCTAGAATTGTGTGTATTTGGGTGTGTGGGGGCAGTGTGTGCATTTTGGGGCATTCCACCTGGACCAAGTGCTGCACCCAAGGATCCTGAAATAAATCCCGAGGTAAAAACGCCTTTTCCCCATAAATTGTGTTTTGGTTTGAATTTTAAGCCCAGGGAAAGGCAGCACCTGCACACCCCTCCTCAGCCCCGCTGTGGTGTTTAGGTCATCATTGTCATCATCATCATCATTGTTATCATCATCATCATCATCATCGTCACCAGCCCCACTTGTGATTCAGAGGCTGCTGGGCTCACCCAGACTGCTGGACACACAGGAAAGGAGGCAGATGGACAGACAGGATTGAGCCACCAGCTCCACCACCTTCCCCTCTTGCCCTGAATCCCCGGAAAACGGGGCACGGGCAGAGCCTTTCCATGCTGCTCCCACCATCCCCGCTCCCACCTGCTCTCCCAGGGCTGGAGACCCTCCCTCCTCTCCCCCTGATCCAGCACGGAGGGCAGAGCTGAGCTCCAGCTTAGCCCAGCCCCAGCTGTCGGCCGTAGGGATCACTGTAGGCTCGCTCCAGGGGGGATCTTTATCCAGGCTTATCCCGTGGGACACCACGGGGGCTCCGGGGCTATATCCCCACTTATGGGGGGAAGAGCACACAGGGAAAGCTCTGGAGAGCAGTGAGGGGAGGTTTGGGGCCAGCCCAGGGGGGTTAAAACCTCTCTGGGAGTTCGTGGGTGGCACCAGGGGCTTGCTGGATCGATGGATTGAGCGCAGCTCCGGGGAATGTGGGACACATTCCCAGCTCTCCCAGCCAGGCTTCCATGGGGGTTCCACCTCAGAGCAAGCCAGGAGAGTTGTTCCTAAAGCAGTGACTGGAGCTCCTGTGGGGATAAACCCCCCCCAATACCCGGGGAGGGATGGAGGGGGTGTCACCATCCCTCTCAGGGGGCTCCAGCCCAGCTCCCAGCCCAGCTCAGGGCTCCTGGGGAGGGGTTTGGGGGCTCACCACTCCCCAGGACCACCAGTGATCCCTTACCCCCAGATCCAGGGTGATGATCCTAGCCCTGAATGGGGTGCCCCAGAGGAGTCAGTGGGGTGATGGATCCCCCCAAAACCCCAAGAAGCAGGAGCCCCCATGGGGGATATCCAGCCAGGCCATTCCCCACTGGACACCAGCACAGACCTCTCACTTCTCTTTGCTTCCACCCTATCCCCTGAGCATCCTGCAGATCCCAGGCCAATCCCCAAAATCTGCTGGGTCAGGCTCTGCTGCCCCATCCATCAGGACCAAGCACAAAGGGGATACAGGGGTGCAGTGACCCCAAACACCTGGGATGTGCCACATCTGGAGCTCCTAGAGATGCTCCCCACCTGCAGCTCCCACAGCTGGATGTTCCCACAGCTGGAGGTGGCCCCAGCTCCCAGGGAAGGGTCAGGCTCAGACATCTCCCCACCTGTCCTGGGAATATTTTTCCCTCCTCATCCCTCAGCACCGATCCCTGCCACCCTACACGCCCACCCCAGCCGGGTCAGCACCTCCAAACACCCTAAGAGCCAACAGGAAGGGAGGAAAGAAACCTCCAGGCCTCGCCCCAAAACCCTGCCAAGCCCCAACATGTTCCCCTCTCCACTCCACGCTCCCAGGGGGAAAAAAACCCCCAGGAATTAAATATAAACCGAAAGCAGAGAATACAGGGAGAGCCCTCATGGAGATCCCCAAAACATTCCCTGCAGCCACAGGCGTGGGAATCTCTGCTGGTGACATAAATGACAACAAGCTCCCCCTCCCCTGCCATGCACCCAGAGCCTCCATCTCCAGTCCCAGCTAATTGGAAGTCAATTAAGTGAATAATTGTTACAAATGTGGAATCACCTTCCCCTGGCAGGGAGAGCGTGGGATGCAGGGATGCTCCCGGATCTGGCCATGGGCAGGGTGGGGATGAGCTGTGGAATTCCTGAGGTCAAACTTGTCCAGACTTCCCAAAATCAGCCTGGGGTGGGAATTGAGCAGGAGCTGGCCAGGATATGGAAGTCTGGGATTGGATTCCTGGGAGCAGCAAGGGTGGATTCTTTGGTGTCTAACACAGGTGGGCTCCTGCCTTGTAGATCCCTGAGATTCCTCCCTCTCCCAAAAAGTCCAGCCTGGCTTTTCCAGCAGCAGGAGCAATAAAACATCAACATCAACGCTGGGAGGATTTTTTTGGGGGGTGAAGCAGCACTGAGGAAAACAGAACCACCCCGGCTGTGCTGCCCCCAGGAAATGAATAAGAGGGAATAAAAAAAAAAAACAGGAAAAGGAGGGGGGAAAAAAAAGGCAGGGACCTGAAGGAATAAATAAATATGGCCTAAATGGGATGTGCTGTGCACAGGCAGAGCCTGCCATAAATTCCTGGAGCCAGCAAGGCTTTTACACGGCAGCTACTTTAGAGCAATTTCCACAAATCACGGCGAGGGACAGGCCAGGGGACAGGGAGGAGAAGGCCTTTCCAGAGGAGAGAGAAAAACGAAGGAATTAATTAAAAAAGTGGCCGATGGTGAATGTCCCGAAAGCAGCAGGAGGGGAGGAAATTTGGGATGAACAGGGCAGCCCCCAGAAAGTTCCGTGGTGGGTGCTGGGCTGGGGGAGCCCCGTGCTGGGAGCAGCCCAGGTGGAAACGGGGGGATCCCCACAAAAACCCACCCTGAAATGGGAACTGGGGACATCAGAGCCTGAGGGACAAGCCCCCAGCACCACAGGGACCCCAAATCCTGAGGGACAAGCCCCCAGCACCCCAGGGACCCCAAATCCTGAGGGACAAGCCCCCAGCACCCCAGGGACCCCAAATCCTGAGGGACAAGCCCCCAGCACCCCAGTGTGGGGACAGAGGCAGCGCAGGGACACCCCCAAAGCCACGTGTCCCGCTCGGATCCCTTCCCATCCCCTCTCCATCCCTTCCTGGCAGCGCCAGGAGCAGGAACATCCTCCTGGTGCCCTCCAAACCCCAAGTTTGCCCCCCAGGCTGCCCTCCCAGCACCTCCAGGCTGTGCCCAGCAACACCTCCCACACGGATTCGATGCCAATTGATTTACTCCCCTCTGGCGACGCGTGGCGGAGCTGGATTCCATTCCAGAGGCACCCGAGGAGCCACAGGGAAAGCCAGGATTGGGTTTAAAGCTCCAGTGTCAGCCCCAGAGCCCCAAAGGCAGGGCTGGGATCTGGTAGCAGCTCCCACAGGGCTGGGATTCATCCCTTTCCTGTGCTGATCCCGCAGCCACACCGAGCTGGCAGCAGCAGGGATTGCATTTCCAACCTGATTTATCTTCCAGAGGAGCAACACAGCTTTTCCTTGAAGGAAAATAAATGGAAAATGAATTGAATCTCAAGTTTTGCCAGTCCTGGGGAAGAGATCAGGGTGAACCAGAACTCCTGCAGGGGATGAGAGGTGACAGAGCCACCCCAGCAGAACCTGCTTGGACTTCTAGGGAAAATCCAGGCTGGCAAATATTATCCAGGTGGTGGAAATGCTGGCCAAAAAGGGACAGTGGTTCTGTCAGAAGATTGAATTGGCCTTGCTGGTGGTGTCCTCCCCAAGGCCAGGGCAGAGGTGAGGGGGGACGAGGGCCGTGGGACAGGCCAGGAGCTGCAACAGCTCAGGGAAGAGCTCCAGGGAAAGGATGGGAGAGCCACACCCTGAGGAACAACCCCTGGGTCCTTGTGGCACAGGTGACAGCCCAGAGCTCCCCCAACCCCGCTGGGCCACCACCGAACACGGCTGGGGGACCTTGGACCTCCCAACTTCCCCAAAGGTTCCATCCCAATTTCCCCGAAGATTCCATCCCAACTTCCTCAAAGATTCCATCCCAATTTCCCCGAATATTCCCTCCCAACTTCCTCAAAGATTCCATCCCAATTTCCTCAAAGGTTCCATCCCAACTTCCTCAAAGATTCCATCCCAACTTCCTCAAAGATTCCACCCCAACTTCTCCAAATGTTCCATCCCAATTTCCCCAAAAAAGTTCCATCCCAATTTCCCCAAAACATCCCATCCCACCTTCCCCAAAACTTCCATCCCAATTTCCCTGCCGGGTGAGCTCCAGCCCCATTTTCCCTAGGATTTCCAGCGGGACCTGCCTCCCTCCTCACCCCCCCTGAGCCATTGCTCCTCCTGCCCTCACCGCTTCCAGGAGAGACCCCACAGCCACCAGCGGCGTCCCCAGCCCCATCCCGGCGTGTCCCACCCCACAGCCTCCCTCCCTGCCCGCCCGGGGAGGGGCTGCTCGTTAGCAGAGCCATGTATTTAATAATGAGAGCTCCTGATTAGATTAGCGGGAGTGACCTTTTCCAGACGGATGGGACACTCCCGCGGGGGCAGCGACAGGCGCCACGAGGGAGGGGACACCCAATGCCAGGATGAGTTTTTGCCTTTTATACCCCTCTTATATACCCTTTTATGTAGTTTGATGTATTCTCAGTGCTTTTAGCCCCACACTTGTACCTCCCCAAGGCTGAGAACTCAGCTCAGCCCCACGGCACCGTTAAACCAGGAGAGCAAACATCCTGGGAGCCCCAGACACCAAGGGCCTCTCCTGAACACATTTTGGAACCTCAGCCAGGCCCAGCCAGGGGGAAGGTTCCTCACAACGAGGGCTTCACTCCAGCCTCTCCCTGGGGGATCTCTGATAGCTGTGCTAATTAGCAAGGCCTAGAATTGTGTGTATTTGGGTGTGTGGGGGCAGTGTGTGCATTTTGGGGCATTCCACCTGGACCAAGCGCTGCACCCAAGGATCCTGAAATAAACACCGAGGTAAAAGCCCCTTTTCCCCATAAACTGTGTTTTGGTTTTAATTTTAAGACCAGGGAAAGGCAACACACCCAGCAGCTCCCAATCCCCCACACACACTCAGCACTGCTGTGGCCAGTCAGTGCAGGAGCCAAAAAAAAATCAGGTTGTGCTGTCCAAGCACCTCTTCCCTCAGCCATCCTCCCCCAGGGCGCTGCCACATCCTTCTGATTCCCTCCATAAGGTGGGGATGGAGCTGGGATGTGGCTCTGCAGGGATCCTCAGCGGGGCTGGTTTTGCCATTTTTTCCCCTCTTTCACAGGATGCAGAGGAGAGGGAAGAGGAAAAATATATTTATTTATGTATTAAATAAATAAATATATTTATACCTTTATTAAATAAATAAATATATTTATATCTTTGTTAAATAAATAAATTATTTACTTAATAATTAAATTTTATTTACCATTTAAAGAGTAGCACTTAAAAAAAAAATCCCAAGGAAATATCCAGGTCACCAAAAATTCCTGAACAATCCTCAGCCAGGGGATTGCTGCCACCCCATCCCCTGCCTCAGTTTCCCCCACTGTGCTCACCCAAAAGGATGAAGACCAAACCCCATGGCTGGTGCTCCCCAAAATCGTCACTCAGAGGATCTTCCTCATCCTTTTCCCTCCCCTCAAAAACACCGAGAGGACAAAAAGTGGTAGAAGGAAAGAGGATTTCCCAGCGGGATGCCCAAATTCACACCCTTAAATGTCAGCATTGGGGTGGGATTTAAGGTGTTGGGGTTTGGGGGAGGTGGAGCAGCCTTGGGGTCACGCAAGGACGCTCCAGAGCCAAAACCCATTGGAATATCCCAGTACATCCCTTTTTTCTGTGGCACCGAAGGTAAAACTTGTGCCAGGCCGAGTCCTCTCCCCTCAGCTGCCTGCCAGAGATCCCAATTCCCTTTCCCCGCTCCTGGGGATGCTCAGCAGCCCCGAGACCCCATCCCAGTGACTGCGGGGGGGCTGTCAAAGCGGCAAACCCCGGGAACGGCGCTCCCGGGGCACATTCCCGGTGCTCCATGAGCGAAGCCGGGCGTGGGTTCCCAATTCCCGGCCACTTATGGCACATCTCCACCTGCTGGTCTGAAAACCCCGGAGCTGGGAGACGCTGAGCCCAGGCGGGGATGAGGTTTGGGGTGGGAATTTGTCCCCCTTGGCTGGGTTTGGGGTGTCTGGGCTGGAGACCCCACAGGGATGGAGCCATGGATCGCCATCCTCCACCCCCAGCTTTCCTGAGGGGTGTGGTGGGAGCCGGGAATGGGATACACACACAGCACATAACATCCAGCACAGCTCCCCAAAACCTGCCCGGAATGCTGGGCCAGGATAATCCCAAGCAGCTCCGGAGCACCGCAGAGCCTCCAGGTTTCCCCGGGAATGGGGAAACTGAGGCACGCTGCAGGGGACGGGGGTTCAACCCTAAGGACAGCACAAATCATCCCACAAATCATCCCATAAATCCCAACAGGTCCCAACGCGGATCACCCGTGCCCCCCCACGGGTCCGTCTGTCCATCCTCGGGGCCATCCCACCCCGGGAGGTGCCAAAATAAAAAGGAAATGAAATTAAAAAAAGATAAATTATAATCTTCCTTTTTTGGGGCCTCAGCCAAGCAGCACCCGGGGAGCGAGGCTGGCGTGGAGGGGCTGCTCTTAAATATATAAAAAAAAAAACCCAAAAACAAGGGAAAAGGAGGGAAAAAAAAAAAAAAATGAATGAAATCCTGCGAGCAGCAGAGCAGGGCACGCGGGTTTGTAGGGAACGCCGGAGAATCGGGAGCTCTCCGATTTTCCGGCTCCCTCGCAGCCCTTTTTTTTATTTCCATTTGTCCACCAAAGGCCAGCGGGGGCAGCTGCGCATCCTGAAAGGAGCCGAAAAAAAAAACTCCTGGCAGAGGTTTTCCCTTTTCCGTCCTGGCCTAAACCCCAGGCCTGACCCACGAGGGTTTGTGGGGGTCCCAGCAGCAATGGGGGCTCAGAAACCCCCTCCGGGGGTTTCTGAGCCCCCATTGCTGCTGGGACCCCCACCAGGAGTGGAAGCAGAGGCCGTTCCCCATGGATGCTTCCCCAGCACGCCCGACCCAGACACTTGGATCTTATCCAGGGAAATCGGGCAGAGGGAGATCCCTCTTCCCCCTCCAGGCTGGCCAGGGCCCTGAGCTGGTGGTCCCCAAGAGCGAATCCTGCCAGGGGAGGACCCCCAAAAAAACGCTCAGCTCCGGGGCACAGGGTGGGGGGATCCATCTGCCACCCCTTAAGGGCGCTAGGGAAAGTTGCGGCTCCGCAGCTCCCGGAGCATCTCTGCTCCTCCACTGGATTCGCGGATTTCCAGGCTGGAAAACCCCTTCAGTGCTCCCAATATTCCTTATTCNAAGCAGCACCCGGGGAGCGAGGCTGGCGTGGAGGGGCTGCTCTTAAATATATAAAAAAAAAAACCCAAAAACAAGGGAAAAGGAGGGAAAAAAAAAAAAAAATGAATGAAATCCTGCGAGCAGCAGAGCAGGGCACGCGGGTTTGTAGGGAACGCCGGAGAATCGGGAGCTCTCCGATTTTCCGGCTCCCTCGCAGCCCTTTTTTTTATTTCCATTTGTCCACCAAAGGCCAGCGGGGGCAGCTGCGCATCCTGAAAGGAGCCGAAAAAAAAAACTCCTGGCAGAGGTTTTCCCTTTTCCGTCCTGGCCTAAACCCCAGGCCTGACCCACGAGGGTTTGTGGGGGTCCCAGCAGCAATGGGGGCTCAGAAACCCCCTCCGGGGGTTTCTGAGCCCCCATTGCTGCTGGGACCCCCACCAGGAGTGGAAGCAGAGGCCGTTCCCCATGGATGCTTCCCCAGCACGCCCGACCCAGACACTTGGATCTTATCCAGGGAAATCGGGCAGAGGGAGATCCCTCTTCCCCCTCCAGGCTGGCCAGGGCCCTGAGCTGGTGGTCCCCAAGAGCGAATCCTGCCAGGGGAGGACCCCCAAAAAAACGCTCAGCTCCGGGGTACAGGGTGGGGGGATCCATCTGCCACCCCTTAAGGGCGCTAGGGAAAGTTGCGGCTCCGCAGCTCCCGGAGCATCTCTGCTCCTCCACTGGATTCGCGGATTTCCAGGCTGGAAAACCCCTTCAGTGCTCCCAATATTCCTTATTCTCCCTTATTTCGGCACTCCTCAAGCTCCTCCAAAACCCTGGGGTGCTGCAGATGCTGAGAGAGCCCCCAAAGTGCCTCAGCCAGAGGCTGTTGAGGTGACACGGAGCCAGGCACGCTCCGGGGATCCCCTCCAGCTCCTGGAGGGATCATTGGAGCCGAACAGTGTCCCTAGGACACCCCGAGGCCTCGGCCAGAGCCAGGTGAACCCCCCCAGACTGCAAACAGCCCCCGCTTTCTGCTCGGCCGGGCCGGGCGAAGCGGCTCCGGCCGGGGCTTGGTTTTAAACGGAAAGCATCCATAAAAACCATTCCGTGAGAACAGCCCCCGCGCCCCTCGGGGTGCGTGAGCCCTCTCCGGCCTGGCTGGCCAGCGGAAGCCCCCAGCAGCAGGTGCTGGCCTCCCCAGGGATGTCACAGCAGCCTGGCAGCGATTGGGACACGACTGAAGGCAAGCGCAGCCCCCCCAACCCCCCCAAAACCTGGCGGGTGGGGGGGATCGGAAGGAAGGAGAAGCATGGCAGGGGCTGCACCCCCACCAGGAACGCTGGCACCCCGGGCAGAGCTCGCCCAGCAACTCGGCGCAGCCCGGGAAAAGTGTCTGGGGATCGGCGAGTGGATAATAGCGGATCAGCCCCTGATCCTGCCGCTAAAGCAGCTCTGCATTAAGGAGACAAGAGTCGGGGGGAGCGGGAGGGGGGCAGGGGGACACCCCCTCGCCCCATGTGTCCCCCTGCCACCCTGCTGGCAGCCCAGGCTCAGCCCAGCCCGCTGCCAGCGCTCGCAAGCACAAGCTGTCATTTTATTAAGCCAGGAATAAACTCTAATCTTCACCCGTTTCGCTTT
>VZTN01022780.1:0-27327 GCA_013400515.1 Erpornis zantholeuca | reverse complement strand
AAAAAAAAAAAAAAAAAAAAAAAGCCTTTTATTGGAATTAATTTTCCAGCTGCATTCACGGTTCGTTATGGGGATCTGTGGCTCTGTCACTGGTCCCAAATCCCACCCCAAGGTTTTCCTGCCTCCTGGGAAAATTGGTGGGAAAAGCAAAAAAAAAAAAAAAAAAAAAATAGGGCTGGAATATTTAATATTTCCCCACTGAGCTGCTGTGGGTCCTGAGCACCCCGCAGCAAATTCTGTCTGACTTTTTTGGGTGCCCCAAAGAGTGCGAGGGCACATTTGGTATTGGATGCAATATTTATAATATTAAAATGAATATTTTAATAGCCCCATAAAAGGAGCGGAAGGGAGAAGCAAAGCAGTGGCGCCAAAGCTGCTCCTTCCTGCGAGATAAAAATGTTTCATTTCGGTTTTACTCTTTAGATCCGTCCCTGCCTCGGCTTTTACACGCTGTTAAAATATTAATTTCGGGGCGTTAAACGTAGAAAGTTAATATTTTAGCTGATTTAACAAGTCAATATTATCAAAATTGGGGGTTGGGGGCATCCCAGGGGAACATCCCAACAGGCCAGCAGTGATATTATTCCCCCTTTTCTTCCAAAATTTCTTATCCCATGGGGAAATTTCTCCATTCCCGATTTTAACTTTATTTTTGAGAGGGTAAAGAAACGCCCAGGATGGGTTCCCCGATGTTTAAATCCCCGTGTCCTGTGTTTTGTGTGCATCCAGGACTCCCTGATGGAAACGGAGCATCCCAACATCCTGGAAATCCAGGGAGCTGATGAGCACCAGGGGTTCAAAGAACCTAATTACAGCAGCTCGTTAGGAGGGTTGGTTATCTTGGCAGCCACAGAGGCCAAGAAGAGACTTTCTTTCCTTGGCTTGCTGTTTGTTTTGGGGTTTTATTTTTTACAAAAAAAAAATGTGGATGTTTGGAGTTGGATTTAAGCTCTGGATGAGTTCAAAAGCAGCTTCTCTGAAATCAGGGCCGGCCCTGATTTGGGGCTGGGAGCAGTGGGGTGAGGAGGAGAACATCATTTTATCCTCATTTCAGAGGGGCTGGGGGGGGATTTGGAGCATTTTATCCTCATTTCAGAGGGGCAGAGGGGATCTGCAGCCCCTAAATCAGGCTCTTGAAGCCAGCAAGGCACAGCAGATGCTGATAAAACCCCAAAACTACAGGTCCTGCCTCAAACAAAGCCCGTTCTGCCTCCTGACCCTGGGTTTTTCATGAGGGCTGGATCCCAAATGTACAAACACATAAGAATGGAGGAATCCATTCTTTTTCCAGCCCTGCTCCATGCCCTGGGCAGTTGGGAGCTTGCAGGGGGGACAGGAGGGCACCTGGAGGTGTCCCTGACTGTCCCCACTCCCCTTCCCACTCCATTCCCAGGCGGGAGCACCGAGAGGGAAAAACACTTGAGGAGGAGCAGAGCAGCCTCCATTTGCTTCAGTTTCCCAAATCTCAGCTTTTCCAGGCAGATTTTCCAGAGGTTTTTAGGATGAGGGGCCCTTAATGGTGCTGTGGGGACGAGGTCACCACGGGGCACAGCCCTGGTGGCCTCCCGGGCCACCAAAGAACTCCTGGCTAGTCCCACTCTGGTGAGAGCTCCAAGCCGCTTTCCCCGCCCTTCTCCAAATCCCCGTCTGGGATTGCTCCGGGCTTGAGCAGATTCCAGGGAATTCTGGGCGGTGGAAAAGTCAAGATGGGTGAGGGGAAGGGCAGAGGAATGTTCTGGGTGGCCCTGAATCAGGTGAGGCATGCTCAGGGGTTTGCTCCATCCTCAGCATCCTGGATCTCCTTCCCAGGGACAGGCTGGGCATCTCCAGGGTGGGAATTGCATCCAAAATTGTGTTTGGCTGCTGGGATGCTCAGCCCTGTGCTCGCTGCATCCTAATCCATCCATCCATCCATCCCTCCCTCCATCCATCCCTCCACCCCTCCTCTCCCGTCCCCTCTCTCCCCACAGCCACTGTCACCTTTCCAGCCATTCCAGGGGTTCCAGAGCCCCTTTTCCCCCTTCCCTGGCACCTCCTGGCCAGGGCTGAGTCCATCCCAGGGGCCTCCTTTTCCCCTTCCCTGGACCTGTCCCAACAGTGCTTTTCCATCTGGGATAGAACCAGCTGAGTGTCCCCCAGCCCCATTTGGTTTTGGGGTGCCTTGGGATCACTTTGCCCCTGGCCAGGGGGTGGTGGCACCTCTGGGGTCACCTACAGGACACCCAGGACAGAGTGACCCCAAATCCCAGCTGCAGGGGGGGTTCCCATCCTCCCTCCGTGCCTCCTCCCATGGGATTTTCACTCCGAACCACAGGATCTTAACAGAGTTCCCGAGGGAATCTCCCTCCGGGGGCTGGCAGAGCGAGCAAGGAGGGATCAAAGCCATCAGAAATTCCCTCCAGAGAGGCTCTGCTCGCCCCAGCAGGTGGAAACCTCCCCTGCCCAGCAGCCCGGGGAGGTGAAACTTGAGCCTGGCCTTTATCCCGGAGCTCGGAGCTCCATCCCAGCGCCTTCCCGGCTGCCGTGCCCAGCGGGGATAACGAGGGAGCAGCTGCTGCATCAGCCGGGTCAGCCTAAAGGGCATCCCACTAATGGCCAGGGCGCTCCTGGGGCTGCAGGATCCCGGAGAACCCTTCCCTTCCTGCCATTAGCCATCCCAGCTGGGATTTGGGATACTCCCGACGCTCCTGGAGGGGCGGAACCCCCCCTGGAAAGGCCATTTAGGAGCATGAATTTTTCAGGAGCTCGTTTAGCGTCTTCCCAGCTGGTTCTGGGCAAAGCGGGTTAACCCCTTTGGGGTGGGCATGGAGCAGGCGGATCCCGAGTGGGGTTTGCTGGGATTTGGGGGTGGAAAAGGCGGGAATTGGGAGCAGGGGATGGGTTTGGCTCCCTGTTTTCCTCTCCGGGATCAACAGTGTTAGAGGTGCTTATTGTATGATTGGCTTTTCGCAAATATTAAAATGAATGTCATGAGTTTAATGTTGGAAAACTTAGTTGCGTGGATAGAGTTTCTTAGAAATAGCAGTGTGATTTCTTAGGATTTTATCATGAGATGTAGAATGCCTTTCTCATGTAGCTAACTCAGGATAGCAAAAGCAAGGAAGTTCCCACATTCCTGAAGCATCTGGGCAGATAACAACTACAAGGCCGAAGACTCTGGAAGGAAGAAGTTATTGATCCGAATGTGGAACACAGGATGATCAGAGGATGTGATCAGCAGAACTGGACTACAATGGATTATCGACTTTTAAACAGACCTGAAAGAAGGAAATAGAGGCAGAATGGGGAGGACTTGAAACCCAAGAGATACCAAAAAATGAATATTTGAATGATGCATAGAAATCTGTGAATATGTATGAGGCTCAGGCATTTAACAGAAGAGGTTTGTTAGCCAAGGTGTGCCCCTGGCACCATGCCAAGCACCAGCAGTATTAACCCTTTGCTTTATTCCAGTCTCTATTGTCCTTTTATTAAACCCCTGATTAAACCTTTTGAATTTAACCAGGAGTGAACCTCGTTTTTCACAACAGCAAGCAGGCAGGAGCCTCCGGAGCAGCAGGAATTGGGTCTCACCCAAAACATCCCTGAAAGAAGCAGGAAAAGCCCTCAGGGTGCACCCGGGAGGAAAAATCCCTGCCGGGAAATGCATGGAAAAGGCTTTGCCTGCATCCCCCATCACCTGCTCGGAGCCTTTGGGATCTGAGGCAATCCCGGATCCGAGGGGAAGGAGCCTCCAGCAGGACTGGGAGGCGTCGGGGAAATTGCATTTGAAGCACAGCCAGGGCTGGAGTGTGTGGGGTAATGAGAGAGGCAGGGTCAGCAGAGCCTCCTGCGGCAGCTGCTAAAAATAAAATAAAATTACATTAAATTAACTCAAAAATAAAGTGAATAAAATTTAAAAATTAAATTAAAATAAAATAGAAAAAAAGTTAAATTAAGTTAAATTAAATTGAAGTTAAATGAACTTAAAAGTAAAATAAAAGAGAAATAAATTAAAATTAAATTAAATTTTAATTAAATGAACTTAAAAGTAAAATAAAAGAGAAATAAATTAAAATTAAATTAAATTTTAATTAAATGAACTTAAAAGTAAAATAAAATACAAATAAATTAAAATTAAATTAAATTTTAATTAAATGAACTTAAAAGTAAAATAAAAGAGAAATAAATTAAAATTAAATTAAATATAAATTAAATGAACTTTAAAATAAAATAAAATATAAATAAATTAAAATTACATTTAATTTAAATTGNAAGTAGAATAACAAAAGAAAAAATTAAAATAAAATTAATTAAATTAAATTTAATTAAAATAAATTCAAACGTAAATTAAAATTAAATAATAAAAAATTAAAACAATAAAATAAAATAAAAATCCCTCCATGGGGCTGGCTGTGGGCAAGGATTTCCCCATGGCTCTGAGCATTTGTGACCCTCTGGGAGTGGGGGGAGCTGGGCTAGCCCAGCCTTCCTCAGCCTCATCTTCCTCTGCCCCAGCCAGGAGTGGGGAGGGTCAGAAGCCAAACATCCTGGAATTGATCAAAATCCCTCAAATTCAAAGACAAACATCCTGGAATTGATCAAAATCTCACAAATTCAAAAGCCAAACACTCCAGAGTTTACCAAAATCCCTCAAATTCGAAGCCAAACATCCCGGAATTGACAAAAATCCCTGAAATTTGAAGCCAAACACCCTGGAATTGACCAAATCCCTAAAATTCAAAGCCAGACATCCTGGAATTGAACAAAATCTCACAAATTTGAAGCCAAACATCCTGGAATTGACCAAATCCCACCAATTCAACACCAAACACTCTAGAATTGACCAAAATCCCTCAATTTCAAAACCAAACACTCTAGAATTGACCCAAATCCCACCAATTCAAAGCCAAACATCCTGGAATTGACCGAAATCCCTCAAATTTGAAGCCAAACATCCTGGAATTGGCCAAAATCTCACAAATTCAAAACCAAACATCCTGGAATTGACTATAATCCCTCAAGTTTGAATCCAAACACCCTAGAATTTACCAAAATCCCTCAAATTCAAAGCCAAACATCCTGGAATTGACCAAAATCTCACAAATTCAAATCCAAACACCCAGAAATCGACCGAAATCTCTCAAGTTTGAAACCAAACGCTCTGGAATTGACCCAAATCCCTCAAATTCGAAGGCAAACATCCTGGAAGTGACCAAAATCCCACAAATTCGAAGATAAAAATCCTGGAATGGCCAAAAATTCTGACCCCGGAGCAGCTGCCCAGGTGAGGGGGGGGCAGAGAAAGGCCTGGATCCACACAGGGAATAATTCCCAGCAGGAATTTTTCCCCTCACGTCCATGGATTGAGGTTTCACCAACAGCTCTTGACGGCAACGGAATTTTGTACTCTCCCAACTTTATTCCTGGGGAAAACATGAGGATTCCAAGCGGTTTTAGGGTCGTTAAAAGCATTTTCCAGCCATTTTTCCATTCTCCCTTCGCTGCTGCTTCATCCAGGGATGCTGAGGGCTCTGGAAAGGTGGAGAATCCCAGTAAAAGCACTGGAATGGGATGGGATGCACTGGTGAGGGTATGTGGGGTGGGATGGGTGCATCCCAAATGGGTAATTCCCTGCCAGCAACGGGGATTATCCTGGGGAAAAAAAAAAAAATCCCTGAATTCCCTTTCCTCTGGATAGAATCCTTGGATCTGTGCCTGACAGGGAATATTTGTCTCTTTTTTCAGGAGTAAACTGCGGGAAATCACATCAGCCCCGAGGTCATTCCCGAGGGATCCTCACCCTGGTGGCGGAGGGAGCATCAAGAGTGGGAAAAGTGGCCAAAATGCTGGGAAAAAGAGCTCGGAAAATCCAGGAGAGAGCAGAGCCAGAGCTGTGGGAAGCAGGGAGCGAGGGGTGGCAGCTCCTCCGTGGCTGCTGCTGGATGCTGGCTCTGGCTTTGGGCAAGGGCAGGAAAGCAAATCCCCCGCTGGGACTGTGGGCTCCTGGATGCCCCAAACGGGGTCGTTTTCCTGCTTTTTCTGGCCAAAACTGCTGGAGCTTTGACCTTGGAGCGGTGTTGGGTTGCCTCGACACCGCCAGGTTTTCAGCGAAATAAAACCAGGAGGGGGCTGAGCGCTGATCCTGCCCATCCCTGCATCCCAAAGCAGCTCGGTGGGCACCCCAAATATCCCAAATGCCCTCAGGGTGACAGCCGGGCTTGAGGCGGAGGGGATTCGGGCAGCAGTGGGGAGAGAGGGAAGCAAAGAGCCTCTCCCCGTCCCCCCCAAATCTCCCAATTAACGCTCCTAATTCCTCATTTGTGGTGCTGATGGGATCAGAGATGCCTCTGGAGGCTCCGAGCCCCGCAGGGAGCCACGGCCCGAGCCCGACTCCGGCACGGCGGCATCGCGGGGAGGAGATTGAATTATTTCCCTGCTTTTTTCTGGGAATTGCCCGTTAAGGCTCTCGGGCGGGGCTCACTCCCTGCTCCTAATCTCATTCCCGTGCCATTTACCTCGGGAGCAGAGCAGGAGCGGCCTTGGCTTGCCAGGGTGCACAGAAATGGGGGATCACGTCATTAATTAGAGGGAATAAGCAATATTTACCAGTGGGATCACGTTGACTGTAACAGGGAATAATCAATGTCTGCCAGGAGAGCAATTCCAGGTGTGTGGAATTGGGAAAAATGGCTCCTGGCACTCCAAAATTCCTCAAAAAAAAAGGAGGAAAAAAGAAGGGAAAAGCAGAAATTGGGGTTTATTGGGGGGAGGGGGGGGTTAATCACATTAATAGAAAATTAAAATGATTCCTCAGTCACCCAGCTCAGCACTCAAACACCTGGGAGTCTCTCCAGGGAATGTTGTCCCAATGCCCAGGATTTCTGGGCCCTAAAACCACATCTGGGGACACCAAACTCGACGGAACTTGGCCCTCATGGAACGAGGAGAGAGGAAATGGGACAGTTTGGATTTCACCTCGGCAGAGGGAGAGGATTTGTCCTGAAATCCCTTCCCCACTTCCAAGTTGCCCTCAGGGATGCTGGAAACACCCTGAAATCCAAGCAGCCCCCACCAAAATCCTTCCTTTCCGCCCTCAAAGTTTCATGGAAAACGACCCTAAATGCTTTGATTAGGGTCCAAGACAGAAGTGTCTCTCTTTTTAAACCTATTATCTAAAAAAAAAAAACAACCCAAAAGCGGTGGGGGTGGAAGTTTTGAGGCAGAAAAAGGACCAAGCAGCACCAGGGGTGGACTCGGTGCCGCGCAGGCAGACGGAGGAGAGCTCCGGGTGAGAAATCCTCTTTACCCTATTTCTATTTTGCTACGTTCGGGTTATTTTTCGGCTGGAAAGTTTAAAAAACCAAACTCGTTTTTTAACACATTGCCGGAGGGCTGCAGCTCCCTGCCGAAAACAGGGCGGGTGCTGACACCCACTCCACCACTCCCCCCGTCCTCAGCTCCTTTATTTATTTTATTTTGTGCTATTGATAGGATTTTTCTCCTTTTTTTTTTTTTTTTTTTTTCCCTGGCTCATTTCAAGCCTGAGCTCCCCAGACTCTCGCTGACATCTGTTCATGTCCCTGAAACCCGAGCCCGAGGGGGCTGCGAGCTTTTCAAACTGCTGCTATTTTCGGGCCGTGCCGGCATCAGGAGAGGTTTTCCACCCCTTCCCTGGCGATCCAGGGCATCATCCCGGTGTGTTTTCCACCGGATTTGTTTGCCAGGCTCCAGCGAAGCTCCGGGAAGTGCTTTTGGAGAAGCTGCCGGGAGAGAGTGAGACTGAAGCTGTCCCCAGGAGCGGGGACAGGGAGGAGCAGCAGCGACGCAGCCACCGGGAGAGAGAAAGCATCCCGCACATCCCGAGGCACCTTCCACGCTTTCCTCCTCATCCTCCTAATTCCAAACGAGCGAAACTCCATCTGGGTAAAAGAGAAAGGGAGTAATTTAATTTTTTTTTAAATTTTTTTTCTCTTTTTTTTCATTTTTTTTCCCTTTTTTTTGTTTTGCATATCGAGCGTGCCGCGTTCTCGCCGCCGGAGCCCAGGCTGTGTTTTACCGTACTAATGATTTTTTACACTCCAGGTAAAATCGGAACAAGACGAGAAGGCTTTCGAGAGCTCGTTCTGACAAATTCCTCGCTGTAATTACTGGAGCAGAAAGAACTCATCAGCAGAACACGCCGGCGCTCGGGGCGCTCAAAGTCTCGAGTGGTGGCGAATGGCCCAGATCTGGGAGCCGCAGCGCCGGGCAGGGCCCGGCAGGTCCCCAACCCCAGCCTGGCTCCTCCTCCCCGAGCCAGGAGCGATTTTATACCCCAGTGATGCCGAGAAATCCCCGTCCCCCCGGGGCTGGGCTGCGGTTGATGGCTGAAGGGGTTTGAGGCTGGTTTGATTCACCCCGGGTTTGCTGGCGGGGTGAAGGGTGAGGGTGCCCCAGGTCTGGTTCTGCCCTGGATGCTGTGGCGGGAAAAAACAAACAAAAAGAAAAAAATCAATTTACACTGAAATCAAAATCGAAAAATCAAAATCAAAATCCATCGAAAGCCAGCGGGGGGAATAAACCCCAGCAGCACTGCTGTGGTTTCAGCAGCCAGCAGCAGGTGTGAAAAATCCCCTTTTTGGCCACATGCACAGCTCAGGAGGTGCTGGAGAAGCAGGTCAGGAGGGCAAGGCCACCGGGAGGTCCCCAGACACCAGAGGAGGTGGCACCGTGGCTGGAGGGAGCAGCACCGGGGTGGAAGGAGGGGACAGGGCAGAGGATCCCCAGGACCATCCCAACCCCACATCCTCATCCCCAGACTCCCTCGTGGCTGCACCCATGAAATGTTTCCCTTCCAGGGGCAGTGATCCGGCTGGGAAGGGGTTTGGGAAAGTTTTTGAGGCGTTCTGAGGGAGCTGCAGTTGTGTTGTGACCTTCCTGTCCCTCATCCCTCATGTTCCACCTGCTGCTGGCCCCAGCACGGGGAAAACCCACCCGGGCTCGGCTCTCACTGCCCTCTCCAGCCCCCTCCAGCCCAGGCAGCTCCCGGAGAGGCAAACCCCCTGAAAATACAGGACAGGGGGGCTCTAAACCCGCGGGACCCCCAGCTCTGCCCCCAGCACAGGCACCCCTCGGCGAAGGGTGAGGAAGAGGAGAAATCCTTCCATCCCCGACCCTGCACCCGCGGCCTTCCGGGATGCGTTTCCACCCTGGGTCGTCTCCCCCGGGATGAGCTCCCAGCACGGGGAGCCGCAGGGATGTTCCCCCCCCGCCACGGGGGACATGAGGACACCCACCCGGGAGGCCCCACGGCGGCACAGGAGCATCCCTCCCCTCCCCTGGCGCAGCCCCCCGGCCGCTGCCGTCCCCTAAAAGGATTGCTCATTAGGGATTAATGGTGGATTAGACACGCGGCCCCACACGGCTCAAACACCGCGGGCGAGGCATTAGCGGGGAGCTCTGCGGGGGAGGGACAGGCTGGGGGCAGCCGTGGGGACAGCTGGGGACAGGCAGGAACCTCCCTGCCCCGCTGGCTGGGGGCCAGAGCCACAGGGGAACCCGGGCACCGAGGCAGGAGGGCGAGGGCAAAGCCAAAAAGGGCACAAACATCGACCGGGATGGATCCAGAGCGCGGATGGATCCATGGACCTGGATGGATCCAGAGAGGATAAATCCATGGACAGGGATGGATCCAGAGCAGGATAAATCCATGGGCCTGGGTGGATCCAGAGCAGGATGGATCCATGGATGGACCTGGGTGGATCCAGAGCAGGATAAATCCCTGGACAGGGATGGATCCAGAGCAGGATGAATCCATGGACCTGGGTGGATCCAGAGCATGGATGGCTCCATGGATGGACCTGGGTGGATCCAAAGCGTGGATGGATCTACAGATGGACCTGAATGGATCCAGAGCAGAGGAAGAAGTCACCTCCAGGTCCCCCCACTGAGCTCAGCCCCACAGAGCAGCCCAGGCTGAGCACTTCCAGCAGCACCACGATCCCACAAAACTTTCCCCGCCCCCTGGAAAAGCTGGAGCTTGGATCCCACCCCCCCTCCCTGCACTCTCCAGCTCCGTTTGCTGCCCTCGGTGGCTGATTCATTGAAACCTGGGGCACCCCGTGGTGCTGAGGAGCAAAGACGCTTTTTTCAGAGCATCCTGAATCTCCAAAAAGACTTTTAGCTGAGTTTCCTTGGGTGGCTGGTTTGGATTTGCAGCACCCAGCTCATGCCGGAGCTCTCTCCATCCTCTTGAGCGGGGCTTGGAAAACAAAACCTCCTCTTTTGGGGGGTTCCTTCCCTTCCTTTGGGGTGCCTTCACCCCGGTTTGGGCACCGAGTGTGGCTCCAGGCCCCCCCGCCAGCACCACGAGCCCCCCAGCACCCAGAGAGGAGCTGGAGCAAACACGGAGAACGGATCCCTCTGCTCTTAATCTCCCTCCATCTGCTAATTAAATATTGATGGGAGTTAAATATTCATAGAACACTTGGCTCGGGGTTTTTATCTGTCTTCAGGCGGACGTGGGGTCTTTGATGTGTTATTCTCCTGGTCACCCAAGGTCCCAGAAGCCTCCAGACTTGTCAACATTCTTTTGAGGTTGGTTTTTTTTTTTTCCTCCTTCGCCACGTGTTGCTGGGAGAGGGTTTGGGTTCTTTCATCCCCTCTGTATCCGCTCTCCTCCCGGATCTCTCCCCGGATGATTCTGGAGGTGTCTGGGAGCCTCGTGGTGCCTTCCAAAGGGGTGTTCGGGCATCACTGCTCTCAGGGTGCGGAGAAGCCCCGGTGGGTCCCCGCGGGCACGTCCGGACCCCGGGGTGCTGCACTCCGCTTTGGGGACCCCCGAGGAGCTCCGCGGGCAGGCCGGGCCGGGAGGAACAGAGCCGAGAGCCGTTCCTGGGGCAGCACTGACATCTTGTGCCAAACGCAGGGAAAGCAACATCCAAGCGTTGCTGGGATGCAGGAACTCCTCCGCTGCTGCTGCTGCTGCGCCCCAAAACTCTGCTCGTGACCCCCCCGCCCCGGGCTGGCACCACACCCAGCTCGTGGTTTGGCCGCTGCCGTGAACCCTGAGCAAGCCCTGGGGTTCCAAAAATGACAAAGAGACCCAGCCCTGCACAGCTAGTGCTCATCCCCTTCATCATCCCCATCTTCATCCCCATCTTCACCCCCATCTTCATCCCCATCTTCATCCCCTTCATCATCCCCCTCTTCATCCCCATTGTCATCTCCTTCATCATCCCGATCTTCATCCCCTTCATCATCCCCTTCATCCCCCATCATATCCTTCATCTTCCCCGTCTTCATCCCTGTCTTCATCCCCTTCATCACCCCCATCATGTCCCCTCATTCCCCCTTTGATGTGTCCCATCCTGTGCTTCCTGCCTGAAATTTTCCCTGCCGGAGGACATTCCCCCCCACAGCCAGCCCAGGAAATATCTGTAAAAGGATTTGAGGCGAATTCCCAAAATGGAGGAAATCCCAGGGCACACTGGGGCTGCTGCACGGGCAGTGCCCATCCCACCTTCCCAGAGAGATTCCAGGGGTGATGCCTTAGGTTTGAACTTTTATATTTTCCCACCCCTGCCCTGCCCAGTGTCACTCTGCAGTTCCCTGGAGCTCGTTCAGTGCTGTTCTCTCATGCTCACACACACACAACAAAGCCTCTCCAGCTCTCCAAGGACACCCAGACCCTCCTAGGCCCAACAACTGCAAACCACAATCTTGGGGACAGGGGGGCAAGCTTGGGCAAATTCCATCCTTGCCTGGCTTCTACTTGGGGAATTGATGCTGAGATCCAAGTGGGAAGAACTCGGGAGCTGTCCTTGTCCATGTTGGGATGCACTGAGGCAGGAGCCTCTGGAGCCCAGAGTGTGCCTCTGAAGGCCTTTCCAACCAATCCCTCCTTTATTCCTTTATTCCTGTATGCCCTCTGTTTCTAGGTACCCATTTGAGGCATCAGGGGAAGGATTCTCCAGGAAAACACCCCTGGAGGAAATGAATTCATCTCCCCTGGGGTGTCTTCTCCTCCCTGGTCAGGCGGTGGCAGAGAATATGTGTGACAAAGGTCACCGAGGCCACACAGGCAGATCAGAGCTGCTGATAGCTGGGAAAACACCACAGCCAGCTCAGGGAGGGGGATTCAGGTGGGATGCGACAGAATTCCCCAGATCCTGGTGACACAGATCCCTGTTATCCATCATCACCTCCCCACATCCCATGGGTGCTGCCTTGGGAGCCTGGAGAAAATCCAGAGAGCCCAGCAAGCCCCCAGTGTGGATTGTTTTGTTTTCCTTTTGATCCCAGCTCCTGAGTGCAGAGGATTTTAGGAGCATCTTCCTCGCTGTTTTGGGATTTATCCTTTGTTTTTCACTTGTTTTGTGCTGGGAAACCACAAAAGGCAAGTGCAAGCTGCAGGAATTGGGGTGCAAATCAGGAATTGGGGTGCAGATCAGGAATCGGGGTGCAGACCAGGAGTCAGAGCGGGCTTTGGGCTTGTTTGAGTTCTGAACTCGTGGTTTTTAAAGGCCAGGGCTGGGAGGAGCTCGCTCAGCTCGAGCAGCCCCAGCCCTGATGGCAATCTCAGGCAGAGGAGTTTNTTTTTTTTTTTTCCTCCTTCGCCACGTGTTGCTGGGAGAGGGTTTGGGTTCTTTCATCCCCTCTGTATCCGCTCTCCTCCCGGATCTCTCCCCGGATGATTCTGGAGGTGTCTGGGAGCCTCGTGGTGCCTTCCAAAGGGGTGTTCGGGCATCACTGCTCTCAGGGTGCGGAGAAGCCCCGGTGGGTCCCCGCGGGCACGTCCGGACCCCGGGGTGCTGCACTCCGCTTTGGGGACCCCCGAGGAGCTCCGCGGGCAGGCCGGGCCGGGAGGAGCAGAGCCGAGAGCCGTTCCTGGGGCAGCACTGACATCTTGTGCCAAACGCAGGGAAAGCAACATCCAAGCGTTGCTGGGATGCAGGAACTCCTCCGCTGCTGCTGCTGCTGCGCCCCAAAACTCTGCTCGTGACCCCCCCGCCCCGGGCTGGCACCACACCCAGCTCGTGGTTTGGCCGCTGCCGTGAACCCTGAGCAAGCCCTGGGGTTCCAAAAATGACAAAGAGACCCAGCCCTGCACAGCTAGTGCTCATCCCCTTCATCATCCCCATCTTCATCCCCATCTTCACCCCCATCTTCATCCCCATCTTCATCCCCTTCATCATCCCCCTCTTCATCCCCATTGTCATCTCCTTCATCATCCCGATCTTCATCCCCTTCATCATCCCCTTCATCCCCCATCATATCCTTCATCTTCCCCGTCTTCATCCCTGTCTTCATCCCCTTCATCACCCCCATCATGTCCCCTCATTCCCCCTTTGATGTGTCCCATCCTGTGCTTCCTGCCTGAAATTTTCCCTGCCGGAGGACATTCCCCCCCACAGCCAGCCCAGGAAATATCTGTAAAAGGATTTGAGGCGAATTCCCAAAATGGAGGAAATCCCAGGGCACACTGGGGCTGCTGCACGGGCAGTGCCCATCCCACCTTCCCAGAGAGATTCCAGGGGTGATGCCTTAGGTTTGAACTTTTATATTTTCCCACCCCTGCCCTGCCCAGTGTCACTCTGCAGTTCCCTGGAGCTCGTTCAGTGCTGTTCTCTCATGCTCACACACACACAACAAAGCCTCTCCAGCTCTCCAAGGACACCCAGACCCTCCTAGGCCCAACAGCTGCAAACCACAATCTTGGGGACAGGGGGGCAAGCTTGGGCAAATTCCATCCTTGCCTGGCTTCTACTTGGGGAATTGATGCTGAGATCCAAGTGGGAAGAACTCGGGAGCTGTCCTTGTCCATGTTGGGATGCACTGAGGCAGGAGCCTCTGGAGCCCAGAGTGTGCCTCTGAAGGCCTTTCCAACCAATCCCTCCTTTATTCCTTTATTCCTGTATGCCCTCTGTTTCTAGGTACCCATTTGAGGCATCAGGGGAAGGATTCTCCAGGAAAGCACCCCTGGAGGAAATGAATTCATCTCCCCTGGGGTGTCTTCTCCTCCCTGGTCAGGCGGTGGCAGAGAATATGTGTGACAAAGGTCACCGAGGCCACACAGGCAGATCAGAGCTGCTGATAGCTGGGAAAACACCACAGCCAGCTCAGGGAGGGGGATTCAGGTGGGATGCGACAGAATTCCCCAGATCCTGGTGACACAGATCCCTGTTATCCATCATCACCTCCCCACATCCCATGGGTGCTGCCTTGGGAGCCTGGAGAAAATCCAGAGAGCCCAGCAAGCCCCCAGTGTGGATTGTTTTGTTTTCCTTTTGATCCCAGCTCCTGAGTGCAGAGGATTTTAGGAGCATCTTCCTCGCTGTTTTGGGATTTATCCTTTGTTTTTCACTTGTTTTGTGCTGGGAAACCACAAAAGGCAAGTGCAAGCTGCAGGAATTGGGGTGCAAATCAGGAATTGGGGTGCAGATCAGGAATCGGGGTGCAGACCAGGAGTCAGAGCGGGCTTTGGGCTTGTTTGAGTTCTGAACTCGTGGTTTTTAAAGGCCAGGGCTGGGAGGAGCTCGCTCAGCTCGAGCAGCCCCAGCCCTGATGGCAATCTCAGGCAGAGGAGTTTGGTGTGAAATCGGCATTGGAGCCGGGGCCGTCCCCATGCGGAGGCAGCCAGGATGCCGGGGGCCAAAGGACACGGGAAATGAGTCAGGGAGCACTCGGAGAAACGCCGAGGATGGGGGAGAGTTCAGCTCGGGACAGCTGAGAGAGGATAAAATGCCCAGGGACAGCCAAAAAACCCCTTCCCTGTGCCCTAGGACAACGGGACAGCCACAAAATTCCTTCCCTGTGCCCAGGGACAGCCACAAAATTCCTTCCTGTGCCCAGGGACAGCCACAAAATCTCTTCCCTGTGCCCAGGGACAACGGGACAGCCACAAAATCCCTGCCCTCAGGAGAATGGGGACAGGGATTCTCACCCCAAATGAGAGCTTTTCACCTTTGGGATCGGCTCTCTGAGCTCCCCACCCACTGCTTTGGGCTGAAAACCTTTCCCTTTGGGGTTGCTTTCCCTTTGGGAAATGGGGACGCAGTTCCAACATCAAGAGAGGAGTCCAAACCCCCAGAGATCTACACCAAAGCTACTCGATGCCAGTTCTATCACCTACTGCCACTTCCCAACCTTTCCCTGAGCCTGAATTAGGAAGGTGAGGGCGACATGGGCTGATCCCAGTTCTTCCAGCAGGTCCTGTGCCATGCCCAGTATTCCTCCCACAGGATGGCCACGTCCGAAATTGGACTTAGCTGTGATTTTCTTGGCGAAATCTCCCCCGGAGAAGGATGGCAGCGCTCATTCCATCTTATTGCCATAGGAGGAGGAGTCTCGGGGCAGCTGGGTGCCCTCAGGGGCTGCACACTCCATTTAGGGGAGCAGTTTTGGGGATGAGATGCAGGCGCCCACTGGGTTTTCCATCCTTGGATAGGAAAAAGAAAAAAAAAACCCCAAACCGCCTCCGATTCTGCTTTTTTGGAGCAGAATCCATCTGGGCTCTGGAGGGACGTGGGTGGCAAAGGGGACACTCTGAGTCACCTTTCTTGGGGACAGGAAGGGGTGACCCATCCTGATAGAAACCACATCTGCAGCAGCAGGGGAAGTCCTGGGGCCGGACAAGGACTTTTAAAAAAGGAAACAGCACGAACGGGGTGTGAATTCAGTGGTTACCTCAGCGTCAGCCCCGGCGGGGAGGCGGAAAAGCTGATCCGACCCAGCCTGGAAAAGGGAGAAAAAGAAATTAAATGAAAGGAGGAGGAGGAGAAATCAAACAAATCCTTGCTAGAAACAGCCCTGACATGGCAAAGCCGCTCCGCTCCCGGGCGTGACTTTGGCTGCGGCCGCCCCCCGGGAGTATCGATCGGCTGAGAGGGGAAATGCGGCATCGATAAAGTATCGATGGAAAAGCAGCTCTGGCCCGGGGCGAGAGGCATTCCCGGTGTGTCCCCGGTGTGTCCCCGGTGTGCCCTGGTGTGTCCCGGTGTGTCCTGGTGTGCCCTGGTGTGTCCCCGGTGTGCCCTGGTGTGTCCCGGTGTGCCCTGGTGTGTCCCCGGTGTGCCCTGGTGTGTCCCGGTGTGCCCCCGGTGTGCCCCCGGTGTGCCCCGGTGTGTCCCCGGTGTGTCTCGGTGTGTCCTGGTGTGTCCCCGGTGTGTCCTGGTGTGTCTCGGTGTATCCTGGTGTGCCCTGGTGTGTCCCGGTGTGTGCCCCGGTGTGTCCCGGTGTGCCCTGCAATACCAGCGGGGAGGGGGATTCAGCACCAACACCCCCCAGGAATGCTCTGTTTTCGGCCGGGAATGCCTGCAGCGCCCACCAGGACATCCCAATCCCACCCAGAGGTGCGAGGTTTGAAGCGCCCGCAAATATTTGGGAGGGGGCGATGGAAGCTCAGCCCCCGGCGGGGTCCCAAAGGGCTCTGGCGGTGCCCAGGTTTGTCACCTCCCTGGCGCAGGAGTTGGCTCTGTCCCTTTTACCCGAGCCTGGAGCCAGAGCTGGGAGTGCAGGCACGGAGCCTCCCTGAAACAAAGGGAAAAAAGGAGGAAAAAGGTGTTTTCCTTCCCGGATCATCTGTGGGACCGGAGGAGTTACGGGGTCACCCCAGAGCAGAGACTCTGCCCATGGCTCTGCCCATGTCCTGTGCCCTTCCCTGCCCCAAACAGGACGGGTTGATGAGTTGGGAATGCCATTCCCGGGATTCTTTGCCTGCTGCATCGAAGTATTTTACCTCAGAGCCTTTAAAAGGGGTTTTCCCAGACTTTAAACCCTGTTTGGTTTTCCTCGTGTTTTGTTT
This sequence comes from Erpornis zantholeuca, assembly GCA_013400515.1. Lineage (NCBI taxonomy): Eukaryota > Metazoa > Chordata > Aves > Passeriformes > Timaliidae > Erpornis > Erpornis zantholeuca. The sequence continues at coordinate 10,562 of VZTN01022780.1, read as the reverse complement.
TCTTTCAGGGAATATTTTCTACCCTCAGAGGGCCGCGTTTGCCCCCAGCTGCACCAGGAGCGTGGTGGTGCGTGGGGATAGGAAGGGGGATGAGGGAAAAGATGGATCCGGTCAGGGAAAGGCGAGCCAGGCAGCTGAGTCACAGCAGAGCCAGAGTCATCCTCTCTCCTCCCTGAGGAGGGATTGATTGGGAATTTGGGTGATGACAAAAGGCACCAAACAAACACAGACTTCCCCCGTTACCCCTGAGGCATCACCTCGCTGTCACCCCACGCGCTCATCCCAAACAAATCCGGGCTGATTTCTGGGAAATGGCTCTGGAGAAGAGCGAATGGAGGCTGTCACCATTCCCCCGTCACGGCAGGTCCCTTCCCGGCACAGCATCCCCACGGCAGGGCTGTGTCCGAACTGCCCCAGGGTGCCCTCGGCGTTCCCAGCCCCGCGCTGAGATGAGATCCCAGCGCAGCCTCTGCCTCTCCCCGCTGCTTCCCACCGCCCGCCAGCTGCCGGCAGCTGGGAAGCGCCCTGGGATTTTGGGGCTGGGGGGGAGAGGGGGGTTTTGGACAGCTGCAGCCAGGCAAAACCCATGAGGGGAGCCCCTCGCTGGCCTCTGCCTTTCCCAGCCCTGCCCGGCCAAGAACATGAGCTGCTGCTCCGGCAGGGGAGTGGAGCCACCTGCCCATCCTCCCCCAAGCACCCCCAAAAGCAGCACAGAGGAGTTTAAGTGCCTGATGCAACCAAGCAGAAACTGTTTCTCTGTGTTTTGGGGTTTTGCTCTGTGGTTTGATTTTCTTTATGGCTTTTTTTTTTTTTGAGGTGGAAAAGGGGTTTTTGGCTGGTGGTCCCCAGGGCCAGGACACAGAGCTGCAGGGTGGGGGGGGGACATGGAGCGTGGGAGGCCCTGCAGGATGCTGTGCCTGTCCTTTGTCCCATCCAAAGGACATCCCCAAACCCTCTCACCCACCCTGGCGCTCCTTCCATGAGGACAGAGCCTGCCTGGGGAGTCAGGGTGCAGAGCCGAGCTTTGGGAACAGCCTGTCCATCAGCCCTAACGCCGGAGGCCGGAGCTCAGGAAAAGAATCCCAAGCTCGTCGGTGCCAGAAGCATGGCCTGGGAGCAGGGATTTTTTCTTTCCCAGGGCTGGGGAGGGGAAGAGGGGATGAGTATCACTTACCCTCTGTGCTTTGGGACGTGGCAGGGGACCAGGCCCTCCCCCTGGCCCTGGGGGAAGCTCCCCCGATAAAAGCAGCCCTGGCAGCCTGGCCCCAGCACAGGCAGCTCTGCCACAGCCACAGCCACAGCCACAGCCCAGCATGGGGACAGCAGCCAGGGTGGCCTGGGCCCTCCTCATCCTCTCCACGCTGTGCTGGCACAGCCTGGCTCAGAGTGAGCGCTGCCCCAATGCCAGGGGTGGGGACAGGGACAGAACCCAGGGCTGGGGGACAGGGACAGAACCCAGGGGTGTGGGGACAGGGAGAGAACCCAGGGCTGGGGGACAGGGACAGAACTCAGGGCTGGGGGGACAGGGACAGAACCCAGGGGTGTGGGGACAGGGAGAGAACCCAGGGCTGGGGGACAGGGACAGAACTCAGGGCTGGGGGGACAGAGACAGAACCCAGGGGTGTGGGGTTGGGTTTGCTTCATGCCTGGGGCACAGGGGGTCCCCCCAAAGAGCTGCCATTGCCACGGCAGGAGGGCTGAGGAGGGAGTGGAGGTGTCCAGGCTAAGCCAGGCTTGTGCTGTCCCCCAGGAGCTCCAGCCATGCCGGACAAGTGCTGCTTCAACTTCCAGACGAGGAGGATCAGGAGGGACAACGTGGTGTCCTGTTACCCCACCAGCCCCGAGTGCCCGCACCAGGCTGTGATGTGAGTACCCCAAACCCACCCCTGCACCCTGCCAGAGCCCTTGCCTCCCTCTGGGTCCAATCCTGATCCCCTGAGCCCCCTCGGTGTTGGGGGTCCCCACTGATCCCGGCTTCTCTGTGCCCCAGCTTCAGGGTGAGGAACGGGAAGGAGATCTGCACCCAGGCCAGCAGGCCTTGGGTCAAGAGATACCAGCAGAGCTTCCAAGTCAGCTCCTTCTCCATCCCCAGCTAGCAGGGTGGGGTGGCTGGGGGCAGCAGGGGCTCCTCCCCACAGGGGACACCGCCAAGGCAAGCCCTCTGCAGAGCATGGATGCACTTCTGGATGGAGCAGCTCGCCAGGGACATGCTCCCCATCGCCATGACCTTCACCACCTCCCTGAAGGCAAAGGGCCTCTCCCAACCCCTCATCCCACCAGGATGGAGTGTCCAGGCTCTCTGTGGTCTGTGGAGAGGCTGCAGCAGCTGGGGGGTGCGGGGGGAGAGGCTCTGCAGTTGTTGTTTGTAGACACTGAGCAGAATTAAAGATTCCCACGTGCTAACATCTGTCTGTGCGAGTCTCTTGGGAGAGGGCAGATCCTGCTGCAGACCTTCCTGCCCAGGTGTTGGGATCAGCAAGGAGCCAGGAAGAGATGGAGCAACAGCCAGGACTCTGTGAGGACATCCAGGGTGGTGGATGAGGCCAAACCACGTCCGTGAGGGCTTTGGAGAAGCACCAGAAGGACAACACGCCTGGGAGGAAGGTTCCTGTGCTCCTCACCCACCATCCTAATTAATGGCCCAAATTCCATCAGAGGGCGATCCCAGGGATGCCTGAGACACCCCAAAACCCCAGGAATGCCACTGGGAAATGTGACACTGTGAGGGTGGCAGAGCCACCACGACGAGCAGGCAGCAATGGGTGACAGAGGAACACCAGGGGACAAACCTGGCCAGCACTGAGCCACCCACCCCAGAGCAGAACTGCCAGGAGGTGATGCCTAAGGGGAATGATTGGGAAATGATGCCTTAGGTTTTAACTTTTATATTTTCCCAACCCTGCCCTGCCCAGTGTCACTCTGCAGTTCCCTGGAGCTCGTTCAGTGCTGTTCTCTCATGCTCACACACACACAACAAAGCCTCTCCAGCTCTCCAAGGACACCCAGACCCTCCTAGGCCCAACAACTGCAAACCACAATCTTGGGGACAGGGGGGCAAGCTTGGGCAAATTCCATCCTTGCCTGGCTTCTGCTTGGGGAATTGATGCTGAGATCCAAGTGGGAAGAACTCGGGAGCTGTCCTTGTCCATGTTGGGATGCACTGAGGCAGGAGCCTCTGGAGCCCAGAGTGTACCTCTGAAGGCCTTTCCAATCAATCCCTCCTTCTTTCCTTTATTCCTGTCTGCTCTCTGGTTCTAGGGAGCCATTTAAGGCACCAGAGAGGCCTCACAGCCAATGGCAAGGGGATGATTTCTGCACAGAAACTCGCACAGGACTTTGGCAAGTGTCAGCATCATCCTGTGTGGTTTCAGTGGTGGCCACAACCCAACCCAAAATAGACTCAGCCCCAGCACCATCAGTGAGTGCTCCCACACTTTCCAGCAGCCCTCAGGTGTCACAGTGGCCAGAGGGGCTGCCAGGAGGAATTTCCCTTCACCACTTGCCCTTTATCGAGAGATCCGAGTGGTTCTTTCCACGGGGAAGGTCCGGAGCTGTCATGGAAAGCCTGGCAGGGGTTAAATATCACCCAGGGGTGAGGGCAGGAGGGTGGCGAGCTCTCGGTGGCTTGAGCAGAGTCAGAGCTGCTGGTGCTGACAGAGCCTCGGCTGGGACATGAAGATCTCCTGGGCCCTGCTTGTCCTGCTGCTGGCAGCTGCCTGGGCTGGAGGGCAGGGAGAGTCCTGTAAGTACCAACTTAGGGAGATTTCCCCCTCTGAGCTGTCCCAGCTCCTCCTCTGCTGGGATTTGGGGCTGGGGAGGGAGAGGGGATTCAGCTCTTGATGGTGATGCCTTAAATGCCTCCCTAGAAACAGAGACTAGACAGGAATAAAGGAATCAAGGAGGGATTGATTGGAAAGGCCTTCAGAGATACACTCTGGGCTCCAGAGGCTCCTGCCTCAGTGCATCCCAACATGGACAAGGACAGCTCCCGAGTTCTTCCCACTTGGATCTCAGCATCAATTCCCCAAGCAGAAGCCAGGCAAGGATGGAATTTGCCCAAGCTTGCCCCCCTGTCCCCAAGATTGTGGCTTGCAGTTGTTGGGCCTAGGAGGGTCTGGGTGTCCTTGGAGAGCTGGAGAGGCTTTGTTGTGTGTGTGTGAGCATGAGAGAACAGCACTGAACGAGCTCCAGGGAACTGCAGAGTGACACTGGGCAGGGCAGGGCTGGGAACATAGAAAAGTTAAAACCTAAGGTATCAGTGAGGTTGTGGGGCATCACCAGCTGCCCCAGCACAGGGCTGTCCTGGGTTTGTACAAAATGAGCAAAAATAGGGTTGGGTTCAGCCCCAGAAAAGCCCCAGCTGGGGAGATGTCCAGGCAGGGAAATGGCTCCTGCCCTGGGGAAAAGCATCACTGCAAGGTGAGGCACCAGGCAGCAGGGGCAGCACCCCCAGCCCTGGTGCCAGGAGCGGGTGAGTACCAAAGTCTCTCTCCTCTCTCAGGGCGCAACTCCAAAACCACGTGCTGCGCCAAGGAAAAGTTCTACCCTCGGAAAATCCCCTCTGCCCTAATCAAGGAGTACCAGAACACATCTTCCAGCTGCACCATCAAGGCAGTTCTGTGAGTAACCCCAGCCCCAGCCAGCCTCCCTCCCTGCCACCCCACCCTTGCCTCACTCACCCACCTTCCCTACAGCCCCCCAAACCCTGGGCTGCCCTCGCCTGGCTCTTCACACTCACCTGCTTATCCCAAACAGCCTCAAATCCTCCCATTTCTGCTGCCAGAGGTGGCCAAGAGTCAGCAATGCCAGGGAAAATGGGGGAGGGTGGAGCAGGATGCTCCGGGAATCCCTGGTGGGATCCTCCACTCCCAGGCTGACTCTGGATATTCCTTCCCCCGCAGTGTGAGGCTGCAGAAAGGGAAGGTGACCTGCGTGGACCCAGAGGCGAAGTGGTTCAAGAACTACCTGAGTAAACAGAAGAATCCAAACAGCACCTCTGAGTGAAGCTGCCCTCCCCAAAATCTCTATTTATTTATGTCCCATGATTGTCTGTGCCTCTCTCTTCTCATGTCACTCGTTAATTTACAGAGCTGGCTCCGTCCCCTCCCCTGTGCACTCAATAAACCCTCTCGTGCTGACCTGCAGCTGGGGTGAGACGTCAATCCTGGGGAGAAAAGGGATCACACCCAGGCTCAGCATTCCCAGGAATAGTCCAGGAACCCCTGGGAGGGCAGGGAAACCCAAAGGGCCCAGCTGCCCTCCAAGGTGAAGCTGTGCCCAGGCTTGGGGATTAAGGATGCCCTGGGGAGTGAGGTGAGGCTGCCCTTGGGGTGTCTGAGGGTGTTTAGGGGTTGGATTGGCTCTGTCCCTGGGGAACATCACTGGTGACAGCCCCAGCCTGGGGTCAGTCCCTTCCCCACCAGTGCCTGGGCCCAGGGCTGTCACCCAAGCAGGGCACCCATCCAAGCTTTTTCCAGAGAAACACTGAATTTTCCACTTCCCTGTTCGGCTCTGATTCACTTGAATAGTATTTTTTGAAGATGAGCTGGGACTCTTTTTCTGATGACCTCACTCCTAAATATACCTTTATTCACATTTCCAGATTTGCTGGCTTTATCTGCCCCCACTTAGGGCATTTTTTGTACAAATCAATGACCTTGGGCCAATTAATCTGCCACGATCCCCACAGGGTTCTGCATCACCTGGAATTGCTCTGGAATGGGAAGGAATATTCTTGCCTAGGGCTGTGTAACTGCAATCCTCAATCAAAATGAGAGTTAACAAGGCTTCTCCAGTTGCTGTTTGGTGCTGGAAATCCAAAGATCCAGCAGAATATCAGGATGTGTGAAGGACAGGGCAGGAATTGGTTCTCCAGATCACAGAAGCATTCAGGGAAAGACCTTTAAGGTCAAGCCCACCCATTAACTCCACACCATGCCCAGGGGACACATCTTGGGCACACTGCCAGGGGTGGGGATCCCACTGGGAATGCCACTATCACCCCCAGAGCTCTGACTCAGAGCTGGAGCCCACACATGGTGACGGCACCGAACGACTCAGAGATGGAAGATGGCCAAGAGCAGGGCTGAGAGCCACCAGCTCAGTGTCCCCGTGCCTTGGGCCGTGCTGGAGGGTGGCAGGAGGGTGGCCACAGTGCCAAATCACCCCCCTGGCAGGGTTGGCTGGCTCCAGTTCCTGCTTCCTGCCCTTGAGATCCTCTTCCTTCAGCTCTTCATGCTGGAAAGAACGAAGTGAGACCTCTCCTTGCTGTTTCAGAGATTATTTCTCTTATCAAAACCTCAGAGGTGCCCTCCAAGAACAGCAGGGCAGAAAAGCAATGGCTGCTAACAACAGGTAGCTTTTATATCTACTCTCGACCAGTTAAGAAGTTTTATGTATTCTGTTTTGTTCCCAACACCAGTGGACTCCCATTTTATTGATATGTCTCCTCTACACCAGATTCTCTGCACCAATAGACAAACCACAGGAACTTGTGTCAGAGAAGAAAGGAAGAGAAGGAGAAGAAAGAAGGAGAAGAAAGAAGAAGAAAGAAGGAGAAGAAGAAGCTGACACCCTGACACCTCCATGTTGCCTCTATATAATACATAGAGCAAAATCTAAACCTACAGCTAAAGTCTCTGTGATGCAAAAACAAAAGCTTTCTCACTCCCTGGGTGTCTGCAGTTCATCCAGAACCGAGGGCACATTTCCCCCAACATCCAAGCCATCCCGGGGGGCTCTGGGGACAGAGGAGACCCCCAGAGGGTAAAGGGAGGTTTCCTGGCCTCCCTTGACTCCAACAACTCCCCTGCTGCTGGGCATAACCCCCCACTAATCCCTCTGGGATCTCCTGGCATGCCAAATGTGTGCAGCCTCCCACCTGGGAGAGGTTGTTTGTGAGGAAGATGTTGCCCCTGTTTCCAGGGCTTGTCTACAAATCGACTTTATGTTCATAGATTTGAAATTCAGAAGGTTTTTGTTATCAAGATATTATCAAGAACAGAGAGTAAATCTTTCCTCTCTCCAGCCTGTTAGCTGGAGGTGGTCTGTCTGTCTGTCTGTGTCTCTGTCTCTCTCCAGCACAGCCTCACAAAATATGAAAACAAACAAAGACAAAGCTCTTTCATTGGTCAAGGAAAGCACCTTACTAAAACATCTTTCATATTTACATTCTTTGTCAAAAGATTTTTTATTTCTGGGAAGCTACGAGTGTTCCCTTTAGAAATAGAGTTAAATATTAAAATTGAAGACAAGTTAAAAAAGGAATTGCTTTCTCTGTTTTTTTGCTGTGATCTCTCTATGATCCACCAAGGAGTCAGTACTAGAGTTGTTCTTTTTCTGGCCATTCTTCCTCTTAGTCTGGTACAAAACTCACTCTGTCTTTGATGCAGGACCACAGAAAACCTGTCCTGGGCAGTGTCTCTTAGCACAGGATCCTCAACCAGGGAAGGAACCTTTGGGAGTTGGAATTACAAACCCATCCCTGCTTTGAAAGCAGAATTGCTCCCCTAAAACCACAGGCACGAGGGTCAGAGGCAGCCCACGAGGCTGAGTTCTCCTCAGAACCTCAGAGAGCCACGGGACCCCTTTGCATAATTTTTATCAATGAGTGTCACTTCCCAGCGGGGACATTGCCTAACCCCTGTGGTTTCCTCTGTGCTCAGAGGATCACAGAGCTGCCAGCCTCTCTCATTTCTCCCTGCTGTGGGCTCCTGCCTTGGGCTGGAGCCTGAGGAAGGCAGAGGTTGCTTTGATCCCTTTGGGGCTGCAAAATATGGGGCTCCTCTCCTCAAGAGGTGCCCCCAGCATCGTCCCTGCCCAGGGGCAGAGCTGCTCTTCATTATCCTCGTGGATCCCTTGTGATGCCTTAAATGGGTACCTAGAAACAGAGAGCAGACAGGAATAAAGGAATCAAGGAGGGATTGATTGGAAAGGCCTTCAAAGGCCTCACACCCTGGGGTATCAGAGGCTCCTGCCTCAGTGGATCCCAACATGGACAATGACAGCTCACGAGTTCTTCACCCTTTTATAGGTTTGGTCCATTTGCATATCAGCATCCACAAATTAAATTAAATTTAATTCACCAATTAAAACTTTAGCCAAGGATGGAATTTGCCCAAGCTTACCCCCCTGTCCCCAAGATTGTGGTTTGCAGTTGTTGGGCCTAGGAGGGTCTGGGTGTCCTTGGAGAGCTGGAGAGGCTTTGTTGTGTGTGTGTGAGCATGAGAGAACAGCACTGAACGAGCTCCAGGGAACTGCAGAGTGACACTGGGCAGGGCAGGGTTGGGAAAATATAAAAGCTAAAACCTAAGGCATCACTTCCAACCCAGAATATTCCCTGATTCTCCTATTATCCATTACTTCTGGGATAAGAGCCCTAATGGACAGGTTCCTCACCCCAGGACCGAGCAAATTTGGGGTCTGCTCTGGCCCACACTGTCCCAGCTGCTCCCCCCTGTCCTGCCCTCGGACAGGGATGGTCCCTCTGCACAGCCCCAGGGCTGAGGGGCTTTTAGACTTAATTCCCTCCTTTTCTTTGGGATATTCACGCCAGGCAGTGCCACAACCATCAGATTACACAAGGCCAGTGCCACGTTTGCTCACCAGTGGAGCCTCTCCCACCACCAGTGAGTCTGTCCTGCTGCTGAGGTGGCCACAGCCTGGCTCAGGGAGAATTCATGGGAATCTTTGGGGCCTTTATGTTTGACTGCCTCACCTGCCTCTTCCTTCCTTATTTGTTCTCTTTTCCCTTTTCTCTTCTTGGTGCACGAAATTTTGATGGTGTTGAGACAGACAAGCCAAAAATCAGTGGCAGCTTTGGCTCTTTACTCCCCCCCCCTAAAGAATGGGCTTTTTCTCTCTTTAGTTTTTCAAATCCCCATTTATAAAGCTGAAGTTTCTCTTTCCCTCTGTTTCCTCCTCCCCATATTTGTGCTTCTCTGCTGGATCCCAATATCATCTGCTCACCGAGCTCTTCCACGGCAGGAGAAATAAAACAGCAAAGTCATCTCTTTACTCTCCTTTTAGATCAGTTCCTTGTATCTAATTCCTCAAACAGAATTAAGCACAAACTCCCTGCCTCTGCTGAGCTGCTCTTTCGTTCAATTCGCTGTAATATCCTCGATTCCAGTTACAATGGAAAATATTTCATCAGCATCCAGTCAGAAGTCCCATCCGGCCCTCGGCTGAATGGAGAACCGAAAGCTTGGCCAGGCACTTCTGCAGCAAAGAGGAAATGGTTTTGCCTTTTCCATCAGAAAGAATCTATTAATTGTCAGAATTTCTGTGGTTCCTGCCAGATGACAAGTCACCCTCTGGAAACTGCAGCACCCACAGGGCCCTGGTCTCACTTTCCAGGGTTTTCTGGCTATGGGATGTCCTTCACTGCCCTCCCGGCGTTTGTTGTCCCCCAGTGCTGCTCTTGATGCCTTAAATGGCTCCCTAGAAACAGAGAGCAGACAGGAGTAAAGGAATCAAGGAGGGATTGATTGGAAAGGCCTTCAGAGGTACACTCTGGGCTCCAGAGGCTCCTGCCTCAGTGCATCCCAACATGGACAAGGACAGCTCCCGAGTTCTTCCCACTTGGATCTCAGCATCAATTCCCCAAGCAGAAGCCAGGCAAGGATGGAATTTGCCCAAGCTTGCCCCCCTGTCCCCAAGACTGTGGTTTGCAGTTGTTGGGCCTAGGAGGGTCTGGGTGTCCTTGGAGAGCTGGAGAGGCTTTGTTGTGTGTGTGTGAGCATGAGAGAACAGCACTGAACGAGCTCCAGGGAACTGCAGAGTGACACTGGGCAGGGCAGGGTTGGGAACATAGAAAAGGTAAAACCTAAGGCATCAGTCTCTTGCCCATCCTGCCCCTTTTCCCTCCATTTGGGCTCCCACGAAGCCAATGTCATCCAAATCCAGCTCATCCCTGGCTCAGGGCTGCTCCCTCCATAAAAAATCCCATTCCAGGCTTTGGACAGCTCAGGATCTTGTTCCTGTGGTGATCCAGACTGCAATTCCTGGTTTCCTTCACCCTAACAGCCTGTCTGTCCCCACTGCCACTTCTCCCCATGCCTAAAGCCAAGCTGGTCCTGGTGAGGGCAGGAGAGGAGCCAGAATTCCAGGAGTGGCTGGAGGGCAGAGGTGTGGGGAAATCTCTGTGGGACCTGTGGGGTTTCCAGGCAGAGAGGTTCATGAAAGCACAAAAAGCTCCCACTGGCTGGCCCTGAACTTGGGATTCCTCTGCACACAGGGAGTGCTTTGAGCTTTAGGGAAGCCTCTCGGTGTCTCTGCCATTGGCAGAGCAGAAAAACAGAATAAACTCGTGCAGATCTGCATTCCCCTGAGGAGCTGGGTCCCTTCCTTCTGCCTTTGTGAACCCAGGGACATGTGTCAAGAGAGAGGAGGATTCTCCAAGCCTTTCTGATGGAGACCCTGGATACTATTAAATCCGAAGGATTTATTGATTCCTCTGTGGCCCCGTGCACAGAGTGGCTGGAACAGGAATAGCTGGAAATTGGGAGCTGGAGAAAGAGCAGGAACAGCTGGAACAGCTGGAGATGATCTTCCACCACCCC
>VZTN01022779.1:4739-39867 GCA_013400515.1 Erpornis zantholeuca | reverse complement strand
GACAATTTCAGCCAACTTTGACACGTCGCTGCCCTGTGTAGTTTCTTCTGCCTTGCGTGTGATAGAACCAGGCGTGACTCCGTAGGGCACATTTGTAACTGAACAGTGCTATCTGCTGCTCTTTGGTGTATGTATTGTTTTGCACAGTTAAGCATTTCTGTAGTCTTTCCCTGTAACAGTCAAAATATCTAATTGGTTCTATTTCTAGAGAAAACTCTCAGGGCAATTTACCGAGGAAGCCATGGTTGAAGGCTGCAAATTGACAACAATAAAAGTGTTATCCCGAGTTCAATAGTTAATGTTAAGATAGGAGATGCTGATTATCTTTTTTTTTTTTTTTTTTTTTTTTTTTTTTTTTTTTGCTTCGTTAGTGATGAATGGAAGCAAATTTGATGCAGACAGCAATCTGGTGGAATGATGCAGAGCTATCTATGAAAACATCTGTACTAATCCAGCAATGCAGTAAATTATAGCTACAAGCAAACGACATTGATCCAAGAGGATCATTAACAGCTTTAACCAACTGATCCAAGTAATAGGGTAAATGAGAGAACATTATCAAGATCTGATTTTTACAGCTGTCAACTGCAATTGCTAAAACATGGTTACCATTTTCTCTCAACTTCAACCATTTTATGACTTAAATTTAGTGTATTCTATTGTGGTCAGCCAACAAGGATCAATTAAGTGATTAATTATTAAAATACACAGGAAAAAAATTGCCCAGCGATCATGCACTCCATTTACCAGGAGGTCAGTCACAAAGGGAGGGATAATTGCTGCAAGCCAGCAAAATTAATCGGGGATGAGCCAGAAAGGATGATGTATGTTCTGTGACAAAGTACGTGACAGAGATGTACGTATAAACCTGTAGCTACTTGCCTTGTTGAGGACACAAGGACGAGAGAAGGAGACATGTGGAAAACAATTAGTATGGCTTCAGAGTGAGCAATTCTTAATTATCCATAACATGTCGACATCAGATAATTAGTGTCCCAATTTTTAACAATATTTGGTCATTAACTACAGTAGAATAAGAAAGATCAAGAACAGAGACATTTGTCTGAGCTAAGTGTTACATAATGGTGTCTACATGTGAACATAATACATCTAAATCATGCTTGTGATAATGACACAGAAATCTTCTTAGACTCTGAGACAACATAAATGTCCTAAATTTGAGCTTATAACAAGCTGCTTTTTATGTTTCCATAGGGTAGTTTGTTTGTATTGGCAGACTGCAAAATAGATCAGACTTTAGAGATAGCTGTAGTTTTAAACTCCCTGACTTGCTGCTCTTCATTTGTACTTTTAAATTTTCACAGCAAGTGTCATAAGTCCTATGACTCAGTCCATTTTAATATTAATGCTAATTAAGAAAAGGTCATTTCTAGTCAGTTTTCTAAACATTCAAGACTCCGTGAGCATGCTAAATTCACATCTTTTTGGAACATTTTCCTTCAGCTCCTTTATCCTCTGTCAACGGTTCTTGACCAAATTTGACTATGTTTGACAGAGAGGTACAAATCTTAAGATCTTACCTGAAGTCAACAGGCCAACAAAGATCTCATTCCTTACTGAAAGAGATAAATCATGTGTCAGACACAAGAGAATCCACACGTGCAGAAACACTGAAAATCTTAAGAAAAACATTAACCGAACTGCTTGAATTTTTCCAATGTTAACACAAGAAATCTTAGAAGTGCAATGTGGGATGTTTCATATCTTACTTCCACCTTGTTTCTGCTATGTAAGAAAAGGAGAGGGTGAGAGATACACGCACGTGTACATGCACGCACACACGCACATGTAGCTCAATCTCCTTTTAATCACTCTTTCTTCTATACTGTTAGTGTATTTTTCAAAATTTTTAAGAAAGATCTCACCTCCTCTTAAGCAGGTTTTAGATCAGGGATGAAGTCCTTTCACTGTGATTCTTAGCTTTGCTTTGTACAACCCCTCCTAGACTCCTACTTATGTTTCAATAGCTTGTACAAAATTGTACATTGAATCTGTTGTTATCTCTCACATGTATGTATTAGAAGCAGCAGACCCTTCAGTTTCTCAATATGCCATCTCATGTCTGCAGCTGGATCTATTTGCCATCACTACTTTTGACCTTTTCTGTATGTCTGTCACCATAGCATTTCTTTTTTTTTTTTTTTGAGAATCTCATTTCCTAATGCATCATGGAGAGCTCATATTTTTCCATAGCACCCAAGCTCCTATCAGGCAGTAGTGGCTGAGTCAGCAGGCCAGATTCAGAGCTAGTAAACCCTGATGCTTATGTGGAGAAATGCCATTTATTTCGCTAAAGAGTCTATTTAAGTTCATACAGCCTCTAATCATGGCTGTGAAATGAGGAATTGGATGCTAATATTTCAGAGCCAATATTGTAATGAAGTGTCTCTGTAGACCCTCCTGTGGAATTATTCCAAATATTCCCTTGTGTAGCTGAGATCAAAATTTCACCCTTTATTTCTAATTTTTTGTATTGCAGCTTCACTGATAATGAAGAGGGAAAAGTGTCATTGCACTTTATATTGTGTAGAGTTAATGACATGAAGTATTTTAGGGCTAAACGTTATGCTCTTTGATGTTGGCATTAAACATTAGCATTTAAATCTTTGGTGGATATTTACATTGTTGTAGTCAGTGGAGATTGATAGCTTTCTTTAGGGAGTGATTTGGAACAGGAGCCAAGTTTAGGCATTGTGCATTGACTCGTTCTTAATTACAGAGGAAGCGTTAGATTACCTTCCCTATTTAGCCACCTAAATTAACTGCCAAAAGTTGATGACTTGAATGCCCTCTTCCTTCCACCCCCCACATATGCAAATGGTAATTTCTGCCACAGTGTTAACATTAAATATTTACCTGATTTTATTTATTTTCAGGAAAATACTAAGCAAGCAAGCAAATTTAAAAATAGTTTATTGTCTGTGGGATTTTAAAACTCTAAAAAATAATTTGGTTGTCTTATTAGTAATTTATGTTCTTAAGACACTTTGAAGCTGTTTACCAAGGACTGAATTTACCAAGGTGCTTAGTGAGGACACTCACATGCAGGTGTGTCCTAAAAACTGGGATATTTCACTTGATTACAGTTTATAGCTGTAACGTTAAAATGTTTTAAAAGTATAAAACACTTATTCTAGCATTGTAATGCTAGTTAAGCGTCCCCATTAGGAGGGCAGCAGGTGCTTTACAGCTTATTTTGCCTACAATAATGCCATGATGGCCGCCCATCAGTGTTACACCCTTCTGTGTAAAAAATGAATTTGATCAGCCCTGCGGTGGCACAGAACAATTACAGTCAGATAACCTTCAATGAGCAATAATTAGAGAAAGTGTACTCCTTCACCAAACTCTTGGGAGCTGTTTCTCAACGTTTTCCGTAGCAGGTACCCCAGGCTTTCAGAATATTGTCACATTCACAGTGATTTGGAGGGTAAATTCTGTGTGCCAAAGAGACTACCTTTCATACCTATACGGAGATGTTGGTGCTGATCTCTCAGACAGACGTCCTGTCCCATTTAGCAATCTATAGATCTAAATCAATAGCTCAAACTCCACTGGGATACCAGCAGGCAGGCAGTGAGACTCTTAAAGAAACTAATGGGTGTCCCTGTTTGCCAATGCTATGCCTGCTCAAAAGTGATCAGGGTTCATCCCTGTTCCTGGCATGTCAGGGCTCATGCTTGCAAAATTAGCTTCTTTATGTCTCAAAACAGTGTTCCCATGTTGAGATTCCCAGAATTATGCCCAACTAGCTAAGCATGCTAACAAAGTTTAAGTATGGACAAGCATGTGTTCATATTCCATTCTCAACTCTAGCACCATTTACTTTACTAGATTAAATTTACCAAGTCTCCTGAGGTATATTTATAGATCAGGAGGTCTATAAAATTTGACTTCTTGAAAAATATTGTAATGAGCTAATCTCAAAGTGATAAACCTATTCATAAAATCAGCACAGCTCCTTTTCTGGGGGAAATACCACAGCTGCCAGCTGCAGTGAAGTTAGTAAACTGGTACTATGCCTCTATTGGTCACATGCTTGTATAAATTTCTGTGAATGTAGAACACTCTTGGGAACAGTCACAGCTTGTGTCATAAATGCTATTTGAAAAAGAGTTATTCTTTCCATTGGACCCACAGAAAGAACTGCAGTTTGTAGTTCCTATTTTTTAAATTTAAGTTACATTTCAATACTCACTTAAATTTTCCTTTTCTTTGTTCACTATGAAGCCTAGGGTAGGTAAAAATACTCAGAGGATGCATAAAATAGTTTTGATAAAACACACAGAACTGTTGTTTCAAAATGTGAGAAGACCTCAAGTATATTTTTGATAGAAGGAATTAAGTAAAGAATTTTTTAAAAATATTCTCTTACCTCCTTTTTCTCTGATTCAATAGTGGTAAGTTTCTCTTCAACTCTCATAGATATCTAAGCCATTTAAAATGACAAAGGACAGAAAGGGTGGCACAAAATTGCTTTCCATTGAACTACCTCTGAACAGGCAGTGTTATTCAGTATCGCAATCTAGAGAGCTAGATACATTAAAAAAAACCCCAAAACACCATAAAGAGAAGGTGGCAATTACTGAACTTTTTCCTACATTGATCCTTTTTCATACATTGAGCCTTTTTAATAATCAGATGTTACATCTAATGTAAGGTTGTTTTGAAATCTTGTGTAAAAATCTGGGATCTGGGAAATGCTTAGCCATGTAAATGCTCCATTTTCTTCAAGTAGGGAATGAATGCTTGGGAATTTGCATAAGCTAGCTGTAAAATTTACTTCATCCTGTGGTTTTGGGGTTTTTTTCCGCGTTCAGAAATGCATGTAGTGTAATGTTTTGAACTTAATCAGTGCATCTCAGGGGGAGCTCTGGTGTAAAAGGAGTGGATTTTGACCCATGTAGCCGTAGAAAGTAGAAGTCAGTGATCTCCATTAGACTGTATATCCCGCTGGGTAATATCAGTTGCCCTTTTGTTATTGTAAGCTCTTTCTCTTACTTTTACCGTTTAAATAAATATATTGAAGCCAAAGAGTTAATGACAAATTCAGGAAGTCTTGACTTAACGGTGATGAAGTGAGATGCGTCCTGTGCCATTCAATGTACACAATTTATAGCCCCGTTTGATTACCGCGGCATGTCCTCCGCCCGTAAGGATTGCACCCGGGGGACCAGTCAACTTATTAATTCATCACTTGCTGCCTTTCATGGTGCAAGAGCCCTTTATGGTGTACAAGCAGAGAGATCCTGGAGTCTGCGGGCTGCCTGCCGACTGGTTCCACTCTAGCTGGCCCTTTGTGTGCGGGCACAATGCTGGCAACTTTTCCCTGGGCTCTTCTTGCTCGGAGGCGGCGTTGCCCCTCTTTCGTCTGATGACAGGAGCAAGCAGCCGTGGTTGCAGGGACTTCCAGGGAGGAACAGCCTTCCACAAGTTAACCTGTAGCTTTTTTAAGTGCCTTTTGATTTATCTGTCACCTGATCCATCGGCAATGAATAATTTTCATGGAAGGTGCACTTTAATTACCTTCCCATTTGACTAGCATTATCATGCCCTATCTAGGTAATTAATCTCACAAAGTATCCAATTTCAGTCTTTATTGCTGGCAGGCAGGCCTTCTGAATTATATGTGCTTGAATGGGCATTGGGTCTGTTGTTAAACCAAATAGGCCATGAAACAAATTTTGGGTCCTTTCTTTTTTTCTTTCTTTTTTTTTTTTTTTCCCTTAGCTTAGTGGGTTCCTACAGATGTTGAGGTCTAGTTGCTTTTGTTGACATAGTTGAGATTTGCATAACGTAAAGGAGGAAAGGGCAATGGTAGAAAATGGTGGCTGATAAAAAAATAATTAAAAGCACAGATCATAAAAGTCAATCAGTCTCTGAAGAAATAGTTACTAGGTTGTGAAACTCGGTACCAAAAATAATCATTTTTTTGCTCTTGAATAATGTATAACTCTCACAGTATGAACTGTGTATGCCAGAGTTACTTTGTAGAGCTGGTGCATTCACGGGATAAATTAGAAGTCCCCCTCCCAATATCAGATTTGTGTTTCATTGCTTCGTGGGTAAAAGCTAGACCTTTAAAAAATGTACTGTTGAAACAGAAGATTAAATAACACAGCAATAAATTTGTAGGTGAGGTTATTCTTTTTCCTTATGCCTGTCTCATTAAAAAATGGTGAAGAGCTAAGGTATTTGGAAAACTGAAAAAAAATTGCCTTGGTGGTTAAAAATAAATAATTGCTTGGAGCAAATCTTTCATTTGGTTGCCTACAGTTTAGACACACTGAGTATTTTGGAAATTCCTTTTTGATTTTTCTGGGAGTGTTTTTTTCCTTCTGTCTCCTCTTTTTTTTTTTAAGGTTTTGACAGAAAAAACTTCATATACAGCTGTGACTTCCTTGAGAATTTTCACAAGTCCATTTCCTGGCAATAAATATACTCATTTTATCACTGAAGCTGATAAAATAGTGTGTTAGTTAAGTTTCATGTTTTAAGTACAGGATGGAATTGTTGTATTAGAAAAAAAAATTAAAGGAATTAATAAAACATGAGGATTTGCAAATGAAATTGCGAAATCTTAAAATCATAGGGTTTTTCTTTGTTGTTATAATTTTTAAGTTAGACAAAGCAAGATGTACAGTGCTTACAATTAAAACCCCTTAAAAGAAGCAGACAGTTTTACAAAGGCACAATTGGACTTGTAACACAGTTTTTTTCTTTACAGGACTTCTTAAATATCATCATTTTATTATGTGACAGAAGATTATTTTCTTATTTAATCGAGGTACATTTTTTTTAATCAAAAATTCTCCATACATGAGAAAATTTTGTATAATTGTGGTTTATGCTAA
The DNA here is from genome assembly GCA_013400515.1 of Erpornis zantholeuca. NCBI lineage: Eukaryota > Metazoa > Chordata > Aves > Passeriformes > Timaliidae > Erpornis > Erpornis zantholeuca. The sequence goes on along the minus strand of VZTN01022779.1, from coordinate 32,992 downwards.
GCATTATTTTAAGGGAAAAAATCCGAAAATATTTAAGTGGATGTAAAGTGGAGACAACTGTGTTTAACCATGTAACTCTCGCTTCTACCACTTTGAACTTCAGAAAATTGGAACAATAAACAGCATGGAGATTGATACTGGAATGCAGAATCTTTCACCTTTAGGTCACCAATTCAAATTCAGTAAACCAGTGACCAAAAATTGTTACCATATGAAAGTTGTTTGTGAACTGCGTGGAATTTAAATTATGATCTCAGTTCATTTTCTTCTTCATAAACTTCATCATAAGCAAGGCTTTTGGCAGTCACTCAAAAGAGACGGTAAGATTAAAGGAGCGTGACCCAGTAAACTTTTCACTCCTGGTCATGATCCCCTCAGGTGAGCATGGTGGCTGGAGAGTTTTAGGTTGCTGATGTGAATTGTACTTAAACTTTGGATAAAGACAAAACTTTAGTTAGTTTTTTTTTCTTTCAATAGCATGTTTTAATTAATTTGTATCTTCAGAGGCAGATACTGACCCAGTGTTTTAGACTTCCAGTCTCATGGGTGCTCCTGTAGCTTGAATTACATTCAAACTGAAACCATTCGTTGAATATAAAGAGAAAACAATTGACTGCCTTTTCTTTTTAAGCAGCTTTACCAAATGATAAACAGAGCTCTTCAGTGTGCCAGGAAAGAACATATTTTGGTAGTTACCAAATGGCTCCTGCCATATATTCAGGCATATACTGTGAGTATAGTAGCTCTTTTCAGTCACAGGAATATAAAAAGCCTTGAAAAAAATCTTTAAAGGACTTGAATAAAATACAAGTCATTTGCAGAGCATGAAGGATCTTTTCCAGCTGCCAAGCTGCTGAGCTTTAGCTTTGCTGCTGACTTCCAAGAGACGTAATATTTGGTCTGAGAGTGTATGTGTTCCCAAGTTTCACAGCTGGTGTTGAGACAAGATACAGGGTGCTTAATTAAGCTCTCTCAAACTATGTTGCTTTAACAGCTTTCTTCAGATTGGTGATAGAGCAAAAACCATGCAAAAATAGCCATTCTGAAAGGTCATTTAAGGTACTGTACAACAGCTTTTGTCTGTAAAGACGAGAATGGTCTACTGGTTCAGGCACTGGACTGCTTCTCTTGAGATCCATGATAAATTACATAGTCATTCCCATAGGCATCTTGTGTTACTTTGGATAAATGACTTAATCTCTCCATGACACTGTTCTTCACGAGAAGAATAAGGATAATATTTTCCTTATTCTTTGCATCAAAGAAGCATTGTGAGGAAAAATCCATTAATGACTGTGAGGTGTTCAGATACTGTTTTGCTAGTGGCTTTATAAATACAAGGATAGGTTAAAGTTACCTGCCTTCCATGATTTGTTTTTTTCGGGGGGTTTATCCTTTTCTTGTTAAAATGTAAAATAGAATTAAGCCCTTGTTTTCATGTTAATCTAGTAGTATTGGTGTTCTTTTTTCAGTAATGGTCAAATTCTTTTTGACTGGAATTCTTCTAAGCCTCCCTAAGCAGACTTTTTCACCTCTCTATATCTAAATCCTTCAACATTTAAAAGAGAGATTTTAAACAGAACTAGTCCAATGTATTACCAGCTTTTTGAGAAAGCTTGCGTCTCCTGCAGCTCTGCTGGATGCACTGGGTAGCTGCCAGTGTTGCATATGAAAGAAACAAATCCCACCAGGAATCTTGAAACTTTCAGACAGTGAGCAGGTAGCAGAGTAAACCCTTAAGGATATTTTAATAATACATTTGCTTACTAAAAAAAAAAAAGTCCTGAGATGGTGACCTTTCTGAAATAGCTTGTTTTTTCTGGAACTTTGCTTTTAATCACTAATAATTATGACTTTTCTTGGCAACCTGACCCTTGTGAATCTTTCTTCAGTGTTCTAGGTAAGTCTTCCATGGGATAAAAGCAGGTCTTTAATACAGCAGTTTTTAAACTGTAACACTGATGCATTACTTCATTCCCTAATTGCACCTTGGAAGATCTGGACCTCATTGCAGTTAAAAAGCTGTTCACCCAGTACTCTAAAATAACAAGATTGGTCACATTAAACTGCATTTTCATGGCTCATGGTTTTTCTCACCCCACTACTCCAAATGAGAGGAATAATTTTATGGAGACAGCGCCATTGCTCTTTTATCTTTCATGTGGAAAGATCTTAGGTTTGCTTTATGTTGGAACTGTTATAAAGCTTAGGTGTCACCTTTCTGCCACATTTCAACATCATTAAAGCTCAAGAGGTTGTTCAGACATATGGGCATAAGTATTTTTTAGTGTCTGTTCCAAGGGCTGTAGGGCAGGCAATTTTAAACCTGATTATCTTCAAGATTACACAAAAATAGGTGTTAAGAACAACAGAGGATACTAAACTTCGGGGATCGATTTTTTTATTTTTGTTTTTATTTGAAATAAAGTTAAAGTCATGTACAGTAAGAAAATCCAAACCACTAATATTAGGAGGTAATCACAGAGTAAATTTTAGGTACAAACACAGAGGACAATTTCCCACATTTCCAGCTGATGGTGAGCAAAGGCAGAACCATCAAGCCTTGGCCTCCTGGTTCCTCCTTCGACACATTCTCAAAGCCACCATTCTTTCTCATACATTTGCAGTGTGAAGCTGTGGTTGTTTTGCCACCTCCTTGCTCCACATTGCATTTTGTTGACTCAGCCATAAGGGGAAGAAAGAAACTCAAATGCTCAGCTGAAGTTTTGGGACTTCTACCTTTTTGAATCCTGTGATGAAAGAACTCCCATCCAGTGGTGTATTACCCTCTTCTGTCCATGCACAACAATTTTTCTTTTGTTAATGATCAACTAAATTATATGATTCTCACTAGGGGAAACAGGGATCTTCTGAAAGCTGTTGCTTTATTTATCTCGGTTTTGAAAACTTTGAGTAAAAGACTGAATGGAAGGTGAAATGCATATTGCTGAAGGAAAAATATCAACTTATAAACCTTTTCTAAAGTGTTATCTAGATTATTGTTGAAGTAAGGTTTTGCATTTGAACAATGGGCTAATAACATTTATGATATAGCTGGGTTTGTAGTGGCACAACCCCAAACATTTATTAAGGATAGATAAAGCTCTTTAGTGCATTGTCTACATTTCAGGGTATTGTAGACAACTTAGCACTGTCCTGGCACTATGAGAATAAGGAGTCCTTGCACATATCTGTTCTAACCTGAAGTTTCATGTGTTTTTTCTAGTTCTCTTTGCTTTCCCTTCTTTCTTATGTCAGTGACAGCATTGTTTTGTGAAGTAACAGTGCATCACCAGTGTTTCTGGACTTTTACAATTAAGAAAATTGTGAATATAGCTCAGAAGATGAAACATCACAGTCCACTTACAGGGTGAATTCCAAAGGTTTTCAGAATTACTGTTATAGTAGTTGTAAATGAGAGTTTTAGCTGACATCTCTGCCAATTAATATGGTTCATGTTCTTGTAAAAAATTAGGATTTGTTTGAAATACAGAGTTATATAATCCTCATGGTTTTTGAAACATAGAGAGTAAAACTTAGCAGTCCACTAAATACCACATTTTCTGAAATTTTCACTACAGTAGTGAGAAAAGTCATTGTTCTTTAAAAAGAAGACAGGAATTGTGGCCTCTTTATCTTTTCCTGTGCAGCACGAAAATGTATTCAGTTTAATGGAATGCCATAATGCACTCCTAAACTGTCAGATTTCTAAATATGAGCCATACATCATGACAGTGCAGACAATGTATTTTGTACCAAAGCAGTTCTAATAGAAACGGTGAAAATATGTTAATCCTACCTTGATCATCAGGGACCTAGATGAATTTGCATTATTCTGTTAACCTTGAAATGAGTAGGTGATATAATTTTTTAATTTTTTTAAGAAAAATCTCTTCAACTACAAACAATATTTTTCTTTGACAATATTATTAATGACTGCATAGACATCAGTAATTATTATTTGCACATACACGAAATATTAAAAATCTTAGAGAAGCTTGTGTTACACGTTATTATTTCTTTTTTTTTTTGCCTAAGGGAATTCTCTAAGGATTTTCATTTTTTGTTGCTTGTACCTTGCATCCATTTTGAGTTAGAATATAGATTTTTTATTGTATTCTATAGCTCTCAGTTTCTCTTGCCTATAGATTGTACTGAAATGCAGGCTAGTGTTGGAAAATCTGGCCACAGATCTGTTACACAGATTTATGGATTATTGCATTGAATTGTCTCAAGTTTAATTTCATGCTAGGAACAGCTGAAAACGCAGTTCTAAAATTCGTTTTAACCTTTCAGGAAATTAACCTTTTAGGTGATCAACACTAATTGTATTATTAAATTCATTTCGGGAGAGGGATATGAAAGGAAAAAAAAACGTAGTAATGTAAGATGATTAGAAGTGTTACAGAGGGTAAAATGATTAATTTTTTGTTGGAGTTTATAAATTAAAATACAGCCCATCACATCTAACACTGCAAAATATAAGAGTTAGATATATTTTGGTAACTAGTTATGAAATCCATTCACATATCCTCATCACATGAGACATGGGGGAATTTGATTTGGGGGTTTTTTGTTTGTTTTTGTCATGAACATACATATAACAGAAAAACTGAAGATATATATGGCTGTGGTACAGATTTAATATAGTGTAATATCTGCAGAGATTAACTGTGATGAAAAATGAAACAGATGAGGCTCAGACTCCTGTAAGAGTTGAAAGCAAATTCTTCACTTTTGTGACATTAGGTGCCATATTGTTGTTATTGCTTTCTTGCCTTCAACTGATCTTAAAAAAATTTAAAAACAGTTTGAAAGCAGAAGCTTGGTAATGGCTGTATGATTAATGACAATGAACTGCAGATCAGTTTTTAAAAATGGTCATAAAATCATCTATACATTAGATTTAGATTAAAAAGAAATAGATTTTGTTTCTTTTTAACAAGTGTGAAATAATTTCTGTTTTCAAGTTTGACAAATTTATTTCCTTCTGAAGAGTCCAAGAATGACCACTTGTAAAACATTCTTCAGTTTGAGTTCAACATGGACTTCATCAGAGCTGACCCTTTTTTTATTGCATCTGCACTGTGGTCATCTCTGTGAGCATGGAGAAACAGGTAGTTTAACGCTGTTTAACGTTTAGGAGTGATAATTAGCTCAGTTTCACAGCTGAAAAAGAAACAAAGTGCTTGAAGGAGCCTGTGTGCCAAATGCTGGGTCCTGCCTTAGTACTCCTGGGAAGTACTAGTGGGAAGGAGGCAAGAGAACAGTTTCCTCTTACTCTCAGGTCTGGTTCCAAAGATCTCATGTAAAGGAAATGATGGAGTGGTGTGGTTTTGAGTACAGAGGAGAGCCAGAATATTTTATCAGTAGCCCTTTATTAGAAGGGATCAAGAAGAGTGTGAAATTTAACCCTCTGCTTCTAGAAAATCGGCTGACTCAGAAGATGGTTTCAGGAGAAACATGCTGGAAGAAAAGCTGTTGGACCTGCTTAGTTGAAAATGTAGCTCCTTCCGTCTGCCTTTAATTTGGCTCTGGAGTGCATGTGGGTTTGAGAGCCAGAAACCTGTCCTGAGGTGAATGTGCCAGTGTTCAGGATATTTTTTTTTTTTTTTGAGAATAGAACAGGCTAAGCCTTGTGTTAAAATAGGGTGCTATGACTCAGAAATGCTGTTCCAGCACTGTACCATAACCTGGGAAATGGGAGAGTCAGGTCCCTTCTTTAACTGTTGCTTTTACTGTGCTCTTTCCATTTCTTTAGGAATGTCCTTACTTTTATAGTCTACAGAGCCATGTTTATGTGTAGTGCCTAATTTTCTTCTTCTCCCATTGCCTTTATTTTACAAGATATTCAACAGGAATCAGAGAGAGAGAGTCCTCACTGCCTCAGATTTCACTAGTATTCAGAAATACACTGTGATTGAATGTTGGGAAAAAATCAGGAATGAAATGCCAACTTAATGAAATTATTAGTACAGATGTGAAAACAAATGATTGACTTTGCAACATGAGATATTTATGCTGGAAATTTTAACTTTGGCCATCAGATCAGTGAGATTCTGAAACAGCCTTTTGATGGAAGTAGTGGGAGACATAATCTAATTTTAAGATGGAGTGTGGACATTCTTTTGGAAGGAATGACATCATATGGTTGCCTGAGATAGCAGGTGACTGGACACAGTGATCCCAAAGTACCCTTCCACTCCTACCTTCTTAATTAGGAAAATATATTTTGTTATGTTCTCTGGTTTCTCAGAAACATTTCACCTGTAATTTGATGGTGGTATTTTTTTATTGCTTAAGAGAGGTTGGACATAGAAAAGAAAAAAAAATTTGTTTAGATTACACAAGTCTGGTAATTGATATGTGAACAGGAGATGATGAAATAGCTGTTTGTAGGGTAGAGAAACAAGGAGGACACTGTTCACATTGAAATGGGTGGAAGGGATGTATAAACAATTATGGCACTTTGTATATCTGGTTTAATATTGATGTCAAGACTGATAAAGCATAGAGTAAGTGTTGTTTCATTGGATAGTGTAAATTTAGAAGGTGAGCAAAGACTTAGCCCAGTTTGTTTAGTTTTAAATGAATGTTGCATTTGTTAACATTTTAGAATCTGTAAGTTCTGCATCATTGGTGCTAAAAATACATTTGACTGTATTCTGACTTCACCATTTTTTTTCATCAAAACACTTCTTTGTAATTTGTGGGAGGACAAATCATGTTGTAGTCAGTATAAGGAGTACTTGGAAATACTGCTTTACATTGGTACTACAGTTAAATAAGTTCAAATTAGATTTTTTTTGATGGTATGCCATCAGTGGTTCAAACCCAGAAGACAAATTTGTGATCCTTAGTAGTAACTGGTCTTATAATGCATTTTAAACAAGTTTTGCCTTTGTGTTGCACAAAAATTAGATGTTAAAAGATTTTTCTGCTACAGATAATGATAGTATAGTCTAATGTAGTGTCTAAGTTCAAGGGACTCTTTGGAAGATTGTGTTTATCCTGACTTTGTTAAAGTTAAAACTTCTGCTCTCATATCCTGTGCTGCTAATGAGTCAGCACCTTCCTGGAGGTGAAACAAGAAGATGCCAGTCATAATCAAGGTGTGAAAATGAAGTTTGGAATCATATTATAATGAGATGCTTTGCAATGGGTCATTAACTTGCTCTATGGCATGAAACCCCTGGAGGAGGGTCTCTAAGATTACAGATTATAAGTAATGACATAATTGCCTGATTATGTAGAAATATGATCAAGGTTTTAAAATGTAGTTTTTCTGAATGCTTCGGGTGCTGAATAACCACTGATTAATGCCCAGAGTCTGATTTTCAGCAGTGATTTTTGTGAAAAGCTGTTCCTTTCAAAGGGTCAGCCAAGAAGTTGTGGTGATAGGACACGAGTTCATGTTGCACCAGGTTGCTCAGTCAGGCTTCAGGGATGCAGCAAAGCAGACACCTACCAGACTTCTTGTCAAAATTATTTTACTGCATAACTGAAGTGCCACTGGACTTGTAGGCAATTAGCATCTCTTAAAATCATGATGTGAGTTACAAAGAAAATTAGAGGCTACTTCTAGAGGTTTGAGCATGGCATGAATCACTTATATACATTCTTTTTTATTATTATTATATATCATTACTTGAAACTTAGATAGAAAGGAAAATTGATTTCTTCATTGCTGATCATAGTTAATTTATCAAAAAAGTAGAGCTCCGAAAGGAATTGCTTTTTAAAACATTGTGGGTTTTCAATCCATTTTTCTTCCTTTAACAAATTGATCTGTCATTCTTGAAAGATCAGCAAAATCCCACAAAGATGTAGTAGGTTTTGTACAGCTTTGAACATTATGAAATTGATTATTTTATATATGTAAGTGTGTACACTCATATGGGGTTTAATAACCTTCATTCATTTATGTACCACTCTTGTTTAAATATAAAGTAACAACCTAGAAATTTTCCAGTATTTCTGGAAAAAATTTTTCCAGAAATCTCCAGTGTTTAGTTTGCTATGTGTTGTTACTTTGTTTGTTAGTTAGTTGCCAATGTTAAATTACACAAATATTTGGCTCATGGTCACTGAAGCTATGTTTCTTTAAACTGTTTATTTTCACCTATCATACTGAGTTATAACAGGGAGTATTATTACTTTAAATGGATACCTGCAATGTGAATCCAAATGTTGAAAGAAGTGCTAAGGATGATTCAGAAGATAGTTCTTTCTCACTGTATTATGCCAAAAGCATTGTCCCTTGTGGGAAAAAAGAATTTTGCAGTTGGATTTGGTGCTTTTCAAATGAACTAAAACCCCTGAAGTCCTGTCACCTGTAGACTTGACACAATTTTCAAGACAAGAGGCGTTAACCTCAGTGTCCTAAGCAAATTCCAGTTTGAATAATTATGTCTCACATCCATGTCACTCTCCCTGTAGCTTCAGTTGGATTAGCTATTCATTTCCTGTTCCAAATCTTTGTGTAGCATTTCCATGTGCTCTGTAACAGTTTCCACATTTCACCCTAGAGCAAACTGTAATCGTCTTTCTTTGTCTGTCCCCACATAGAGACACAGAATAATTGTGAAACTTTTTACAGGCTCATAGAGAAGCTAGCCAAAGGCCAACGGCATTAACTAAATTAAGATAAAATTCTAGATCCAGCAGAATCTGAATTTAAAGCAGGTCTTGGAATGGTTTTAGTGGCATCTGCAATCTGCTCCTGTCAGTGGAGACAGTACAGGCATCTATTCTCATCACTTTAGACGTATCTGAATCATTTAACATGGTTGACCATGAGATAGTACTTTCTTGCTTGAGAGAGGTAGTGGGATCCGAAGTAGTACACTAAAATGGTTGGTGTTACTTCCAGACAAACACATCCAACCAGCAGTCAGGGCACACCACCTTTCTATTCCTCATTCCGGTGTCTTTCAAGAAACAATTTTATTGCTAACTGTTTTTGGTATCTATATTCAGCTACTGTGTGAACAGGTGAGATGGTATGCTTGAGAAATATGCAGATTACATACATTTCCTTTTGTCCTTTGAGGCCGGTAAACATTCCAGTTTCACTGTAGTGGCAACTGAATGCAAAAACCAGCATAGAAATAAGGAATAGTTCTTTGAAACTGAACCTAAATGAGGCAGACAGAAGAAAGTGACAAGTCAGTGGGATTCCAGGCCCAGTGAAGGAGCTTCTGGTGAAAGTTATATATTGCTTTTCCATCAATGCACTCCATGATTTAGGAGTAGTTCTGTATTCTGCGTTGACACAAAACTGCGACTTAGTTGCATCGGGTAAGTAAAACTCCATCTTCCCTCTTTGGGTAAGAGAGTTGACCTTATTGTGCTGGAAGCTGCACTTTCTGCAGCTATTCTTGCACTGCTTCTTCTCCCTTGGATGATAGGAGCAGAGCATACCTGAGCATAAAGCACTTACTGGCCTAGGGAAAGTTACCTAGTACAAAAGGTTGCAGCAGCTCAGAACACCAGGAGCACATGAGACTGCCTTACACTGGCTTTTCAGAGAATTAGGCTTAACTGCAGTCTCCCCTCTTATCTTCAAGGCTCTCTGGCCTGGGTCCAGATATCTAAAAGGCTATCTCAAGTCTCAGTGCTTGATAGTTTCACTGCTGGAAGTTCTTCAGAAAATTTCTTCACAGAAAATATAAGGCTTATCTGCAGGAGAGAGCATACAGCAGTACAGTTTGCATCAAAGTCTCTGAGTTAATTCCCAAGGAATCTGATGACTATCGAAATATTGCTTTATTTCTCTGTGTGATGCAAATTTCTTGGACTTGCTTCTATCTTGATAGTTGCACAGAAACAGCCATAAGCAGAACAGAAAGACACTTTGAAGCTGAGGTGTTCATCCTTGAGAAAGGATGAGGAATGTATATTATATTTATATGCTTCCATGTTTGTAAATATCCCTGGCTTTATAAATTAGTCGAGCTCAAAGAACTCCAGTGAATATAGGCCAACTTATAAAAAATTACTATATAGATGGGAAATCACTATTACAAGAACTTGTTGTATCATAAGCTTTATTTCTAAAGAGCTGCTTGAGTAGTTTTTGTTCTAAGTTACATAGATAATAGCACAATACCTACACCAAAGTTAAATACTAAAATAACAAAATAAATGTTATGTTTGGTTTTTTTTTGTTTTTTTTTTTTTAAATATTATTCCTTACTGTTAGCCAGTAAGCAGAGATGCTGGCTACTAAACAATAGAAAACCCAATTTATTTGTGTGCAATTCTGGATATTGATCTTGGATTTTTAATTCTTCTTTTTTTTTTTTTTTTTGTTTCTTTGTTTCACAAAAACATGTTGCTTCATTATTCTTTGACTGATGCTAGTAGTACTTCTTTTGGAGAAATTGAAACTACAGAAGGTAGTAAAGTGGTTTATGCATATGTGCCTCTGCATGTAACTTCATAATATTTGGTTTATTTCTGGCACTCTCACAATTAGTTTTATTACTGAGATTTTTTTGTAATGTTTCTTGAGTCAAAAATGTGAAAGGAAATAAAGATAGTTATTTTTCACAGTTTAATTGTATTAACTTGTTAGATAAAGCAGCAGTAAGTACTAGATTGCCATGTGTAATCTCTAGTAAGAACTATTAGGTGATTAATTTAGTTGATAGGTACATTTTCCACTGACACGTTTGTATTCCTAAATATAGATAAGTCATTGCTAAGTGAAACAGAAGAAATAAAATGTAAAAACCTACATCCTTATGCAGAATCTTGATACTTTTCTCATGACAGTTTTAATTTGTGTTTTTTAATTTCACCAGTTGAACAAACCTTCTGACTTTCCTACATACATACATATCAGACCAAAATCATGAGAAAGCTGTATCAAAAAAGCTCAGAAGTCTCTGATGTGGTGTCTAAGCTGTTAATTGCTTGCCACATTTACTGAAATCACATTCCTGGGTGACTTTTTTTTAATTAGTAGAAATTATTAGATGTAGCATGCTTTTTTTGTTTGTTTGTTTGTTTCTGTAAGGAATATATGTAACAGAAAAGAAGAAGGAGTAATATCAGAAATAAAATCTCACCTTCTAGAACAGAAATGTATTTAGTTGTCAAAGAGTACTTTGCAACTAAATGGGCCCGATGTCTCTTTAGTATGAAAATTTTTGCATTACTCCATTCACTTCAATAAAATTACTCTTGGGCTTTCAACAAAAATTAAGAGGAACATTGTACCTCTTCATCCTTCTTGAGTTTCCATTAGGACTTCCTTGAATTTGAAACCATAATCTATTCACTGATTATTTTGCTGTTTTCTGACTTCTTATGTTACTGCAACTGTTTGAAAGCCTTAACTGGGGTGGAGAGTTGTTCCAGTTTGCCTTTAAGATGACACTGCACAAACTAGCTGGCAGACTGAATCAGCTGGTCTTTCCAGTTAAATAGACTTGTATCCACTATTTTCAAACTTCTCCTGAAGGTGTAAGATTACCTCAGGACTCTGGCATGTGAGAGCTGAGGACTCTCAGATGGAGCAGCATGCAGGCCCTTGCAGGTATAGCAGGAAACACATACTTGAGCTTCTTGTGGCTAGGGTTATTCATCTCCTCCAGCTCAGCCATTGTGCTCCGTGTTTCACAGCAGCCGCTCAGGCTTTCGTGGTGACAGAACTGGGCTGCCCCACACCTTCTGTTGGGTGCCCAGTGGAGGAGTGGAAAGTGACAAGCACTGGTTTCATGGAGGTCAAACCTCGTTCCCACTTCAGACTTGGTACATTATATGTTGCTTATTGCATTAGCACAGTGGCAGGTGCTGTTCCTAGTGCCTTCTCATTACCACGTGAACTTTCTAACATGATTTTGACAGTTCAAGCAAGAGCCACGTTTGCCATGTTTCTTTGCTGTTTCTTGAGGACTTTTGTTTCTTTGCTTAAAAAGATCTGACTGTTCAGATGCTAGAAGAGTTTAACAGATCCAGAGCTAGATCTCTGACTGATACAGGGGGATATACACAGCTATGACTTGAGAGCGTGCTCTGCAGATGGAAGTCAGTGCAGACTGGTAGCACATCCAGGATTTTGGTAGGATGTTGTCTGCGGGTATTCTACAGGTATTCCTCCTCACGAAAAGAAGGGGCATCTTTTTTTTTTTTTTTCATTAAAGGCTCTGAAAAACTACAGCTATCATCCCAATATACTGAAGTGACAGTTGCCACTCTGGGTTTGCCAAGCAGTGCTTTGGGAGCAGGCTGACAAAGACACCAGCCTTGCCTGCCTCCAGGCTGGGGCACAGGGCCCATGAGCTATTTATAGCTGCTGCTGCACGTTGGTCAGGTCACGCAGTCACGGAGGCATTTGCAAAGGCTCTGCAAAAGGCAATGTGAAGGTTTATCAGCTCTGAATTTACATTTTGTTTAACTGTGCTTTTTGTACCAAAATCGTTCCGTTGGATTTTGTGAGTTTGAGACAGACTATAAATAGATGATTGTGTTTCTTCTAAATATATTCATCGGAGGAAATGGAAAAGTGAAGGGCCACCTGAAGTTAAGATTTTAATATTTCAGTTGTTACAAACCAACTCCAAAACCAATATTTTTTTTCCCTGGCAGATTTGGTGTGAAAATGTTTAGTTGAGCAGATGGAGCCACAGCTGGTAGTGTACATGTTTATTGGGATAGTTGGCATTTAGCTGCATCCAAAACTGATGTCAGGCTTGAAGATGCTAAAAAGCGGGAATGACTGAAAGTGGAGAGGGTGCTTCATCAGATCATCTAGAAGAAAATTTCTTTAATTTTTATTACTTTGGCCTTGTAAGAATAACTTTAATCCAGCAGGATGCTAAAGGTTTAAAAGAAATCTAAAAAAAACATGTCAAAGCAGGTAAACATTTGCTATTACTATGCTTTAATAAATAGCCTGAGGAGTGCAGAACATAGCCCAGAACGTATTGATGTTTAAGGCCTAGTTAGCAAATAACACACATCTGCTGATGTTTAATTACCATGTATGCTTTGCTGGCAGATTTCAGAATCTGTACAGTTCATATTTACCAACGTAGTCTCTTGTTTCACACATGAGAACATTCAGCTGGAGGTTTGAGAAAGGAGAGGGCATGTGAATGATAGTGAGGAACCAAGATGGAACAGATATGTGTAGACAGTAATGATTTTGTAGTTGTGTCTAATGCACTCAGTGAGGTTTGATGTCCCGTTGTGCCGGGCACTGTGCAAACAGTGGGGGAGAGTCCCACTGCCAGAGAGTCTTAAAGCAAGAAGAAGGATTCAGAGACCAAAATCTTCATTTCAAACAAGCATGTAATATTAAATCTCCTTACAACAAGCTTAATATGAACAAGGGACAGAAGTGTACTCTTTCTGTGGTCCTGGCCATGCAGCAGTCTTACGACAGTGTGGGATATTCTCTTTAGGTTAATAATATGGCATACATTTATACCAGGGATTAATTTGACTTCAATTTTATTTCTAAATAAAATCCACTTCTATTTTTTATTTAGAATTAGATTTTTTTAAAACATAAACAGCTTCATAATTATTTTTTTTCTTCACCGTATTATTACTTTTCTCAGGACAATTGTTCTTCCTGTGCAAGTTTTTCACAAATGTTGTAGATGCACCTTGGACTGTGGAGAAAAATGGAACACGTTCCTTTATTTTCTGTAATACACAACATTTGATAACACTGGCATGGCAGAGATCTGCTCCATTGGCATTCCCATACAAATGGGGTAACATACAGGGAAGTGAGATTTATTCATGCACATTACTATCCCGTAGGCAGCAAAGAATTTTTGCCTCATTTTTGGCATGTGCTATTCTGAAGCAGGCTCCTTTGTTTGTTGTCATTGCACAGGTAGCAGAGAAAAGTATCTCTCCAGGCATATAAAATGGCTGCATTATAAATGACAGTCTAAGGGGAGCCAAACTGCTTTGCTAGATGACCAGTGATGCCTGTCACCTCTTTGCCGGTGGGTTGTGAATGTACAGTGTACTGAAATGTAATGGTGCCTTCAATAACAAAATAACAGCATGTGGCATTGTGCAAACTCTGAGCAATTCCACTTACCTTAGGGCATCCTTGGAGTTTGCTACAATACAGAAAGCGCCCCCATCTCAGCTGTCATCTCCTGGGGACCGTTCCAATTTCCATCATAATCCAGCCTGGGAAACATGAAAAAGTGCCAGAAAGGCATCCTAATCCTGCATTTCACTGAGCAAGGCTTCCTGAAAATATAAACTTGTACAGTATTCAAGTGCCATGTTTCTTCCTTGCAGGAAGGTTGTGTAAGAAAACTATTATGTAGCAGCATTTAAAGATGTTTCAATCATAGACTGTACCTGTAAATAGAAATTAGGCAAACATTCCAGTTGTTGATGTCCCTTTTTAAAGCAGGGCTGTGCCCATTTTTTAAAGCACATATGTGTTTATGCACTCCAGTGCACTCCCTGACGGCGGGGCAATGGCATAATTATGCAAACTTAATGGTGGTGAAACAGCAGCATGAGAGATAAAGAGCCATGGTGTTGTGTAAGGGAGTGGGTTTGTTATACACATATTTACATCATGCTAAGTCCAGAGGACAGAAAATACAGCTTCTGTAATAGGTGTGAGGGACATGTGGAACCCCTTACAAATGGGATTATCTCCTAGCTGTGTGCAGATTCTTTTGGGGACATATGAGGCAGTAAGTTTGTTCTCATCTCACCTTTTAGTTTCTTAATGGTGTCTCAGGGCTTTATTAATTGTGTTGGACCATAGTGCCTCCAGAGCATTAAGTTTTATTACCACTGGTATAGAAGTTTTGGTCAAAAAATATTTTTACACTGGTATCTATAAAGTTTAGTATATTGTAGATGAACCTGAACCTGAAAGGATATTCCACATTTTTTTCTTTTTATTATTCATCAATTTGAGCTATATGTTGACTTTTCAAGGGCAGGTAGCCATTTTATCACTTAATTATGAAAATTATATTCCATGACATCTAATTATAATGAAAATTTAGGGGATATGTGCTTATTTTGTGTAATGAACTTTAATGAAAATGCTTTGTACAATAATGGTTGCACTCCTTTTAAAAAAACTAATATAACTGTTCTTTCCCGGGATATAGAAAAGAAATATAAAGCTCATCTTTTGGAACTTCTTTATTCAATGAGGAGATTCATAACATATGTTCATTTTCTCTAAAATTAACCTATAGTTTTACTAAGATTTCACTATGTTAAAACCACATTTTGTCTTAAATTCTAGTGAAAGTCAATATTTAATAAAGAAATTTTTTTTTTCAGGGCAGGTGTGAAAAGAAGGGAATTACCTGATTTCAGCTGCATTCCTTTATTTTCATGGCATACATAAAACTAAAATTTAGCAGGTGAACTTTGCACTAAATCCGGGTACAGTTTTGACCAACTACTGGTGGTGAATATTAAAGTATAAGTAGATAAGAAAATAGATATATGAGGCTTCACACCATATCTTTCTCCGTGCAAGTTTTTCTATAAAGAATGCCAGAAGGATTTAGACTTCTCAAAAAGGTATTGAAATCAGAAGCATATTCCAAAATAGTTGATAACAGAAACAATAGGAATTATCTAAATTAGGAAAATGGTCATATTTAATCTGTTCTTTAAAGAGGCAGAAATACTGGATGATGGTTCAGCTGCTATAAACAGAGAAGGAGTAAAGGTCCTTGCATAATCCGTTTGTTACAATTAGGAGCTGAAAATTAAGATTTAATAAAGCAGTCCATAAAGAAATCAGTGTGAATATGTTCTGAGCAAGAAAATGCTTTACATAAAGGATTCTATTGGAAGGGGCGTTGTAGCCCTAGTGAAGACACCAATTTATTTTAGGTTTCCAAACATATACTGATAGACTTGACTTACCGTTGGTAAGGGGACATTAATGACACTACAGTGGGCTGTACTTGGAAAAAACAGTGGAAGTCAGTGGATAAAGTAAACCAGTCTGCTGCATAAGAGCCTTAATGTACATCTGAACATGCTGCAACTGAAACAGAAATTGCACATTTTTCTCCTGTTGCTTGACCCCTGAGATGTGATTGTCTCCTTACTGTATGCTTTCTTCAAGGCAACAAGTGTTTGAATGTACTTTTTTTCAAAAGCAGGAGATAGAGTGCTGATTTAGAGTTACTGTGTACTGCTGCCTTCACATTTTGACTCACTTATGAAGTCAAGGCTGTGTGTTTCCTTGTGTTTCAGGAAGCCAAACTCATGGATAGTTTTAGTAATTTGATTTTTCATATTAACACTTCGTGTATGAGAGGGTTTTTTTAATTCCTCATCATCCTCTCTGTCTGCCAAATCAAACCAACTTGTTTATCTCCTTTTATATATTTTGAAGAAGAAATAGTCATCAATAACATACAAATGGAAAGTCTTTGCTGTGTTTATTTTTCTTGTGTCAGCACACTCAGTTGTAAAGTATAACTNCAATTAGAAAATCAGTCTGTTAAGATATAATGAACTTAATAGATCTCATGCTTTCAGATTTATGCTTTTATTCTCTACCAATCATAGTAGAACCTATAGCTAACACAACTTTTTTTCCAAAAGCATAATAATAATAATGATAATAATAATAATAATAATAATGATGATAAATACTTATCTAAGTATAACAAAGCAAGTATTTTTCATGGTTGTCATCTTTGGGAGAAGAAAAAATTGCTAGTGGGTGTAGAGAGGCAAGTATAATCTCACTGCCTCACACACTTGCTAAATACAAATAGTAGTAATGGTCTTATCTTTCAGAAATGTTCTTATTAAATACACACAGCAGGGTCAGTCAATGACCTTTTTGTTTAATGCAGTAATTACATTATGTTTTCACAGAGATATGCCTCATAGGGTTCATGTCCTAAGTATAGGAAAATTCCTAGGAAAATATGATGTACTGATTATTTTCTGATGGAGAGATATCAAGTGTTGCTGAAGATATGAAAGGAAATCATTGGCAGAGTGTAGTAAAGAATGCAAACATCTCCAATCCAAGTTTTGTTCCTTGATCATTTAATCAGACTGATTACTTGATGTGAATTTTGTGGGTAATTTGTAATGTAATTATTTTTTCTTACAGAATGGTCTGGTTAAGCTACACACATAGACTGCATTCACCCAGAGTGTTAGAAATTGAAGAAAATCTGGTTGCTATATGGTTCATATTTTGGATAGACACCTGGAAATGCCATACATTATCTTTCAGCGGAATTCCCTCCATCTCTATTCCTATTTTCTCTTCTAATTTATTTCCTCTATATTTTTATTGCCTGTTTTAAATAGTCTATCTATTTTATCCTCCAAACAGTGCATCAAGAGTCACATGGTAGCCAAGACCAGGTCAAAGCCAGAGGGGAAAAAACTACATGCAAAGCCAAAGCAGCATTATCCCCTCTATCACTGCATTGATGTTGGCAGATGTTAGTTCTTCTCATAGGGCAGATTCTCCTACGGGAACTCTCAGAGCCTGAACAGACTTCAGGATCATCCTGGCCACTTCTGCTCTGCAGCTGGCAGGCTGTGCAGAAAAAGGGAATCGTAATTTGCCTGGATATATTCCACCTCTCTGCACCACTTGAAAAGACTGGGCTGCAGTAATCCAAGGCAGTAAGGAGACAAAAGAGTGAGACCTTTTTCACTTCTTTGGGATGTGTTACTCTAAACTTGTTTTCAGCAGAACTGTGTCTACCAGTGTGTTGTCGAGCCTTATAAGAACAATTCTCTTTGGGCTTTTTCATGTACCACAGGGGTTTCAGTCTTGTAAGGGAGAGAGATAGGATTTTGCATTATACTGCTTCCTTCACTTCCTTCCCTTCCTATTGTCACTTCTACCTCCTACACCTTCACCACAGGACTTTCGGCATCAGGCTTCCTAGGCAACAGTTCTTTCCCACTCAAATTTCTCTCCTACCTAAGAGATTGTTTAGTGACTCCTCCCAAACACTTTATTGGAGTTAGATGATGCATTTTGCCTCCCTGAGAAGAAGTGAAAGTACCTAGCTTGTTTAGCAAAAGAAAGGCAGGTAGGAAATGCTCCTCTCTAAAAATGCATGCATCTCATTCTTGAACAATCTTCCAGCCAAAAGAGCAGCAACCCCACAGTATTTTTAATCTTCATATCCTGACCACATGGTGTTGTCTGCAATGTAGTTGACAGAGAATTAAATTTTGTGGCAGATATCTCTTTCCAGTATAACAAGTGTGATGACTTGTCAGGGTTTATATAATGATTCCAAGAAATTTCAGAAATTAAACAATGTATTACCAAATAGAGGAAAGTATCTAGAAAGTGTGTCAGCCAAGCAGACAAATCTCCAGATTATTTTAGCCTGTACCATTAGAGATGGAGGACTTCCCAAATCAGAATATGTAAATCAAGCTGTCACTCAATGGAAGGGGCATTTCTTAAAATGTATATCCATTGTGTTCAGAAATTCCCTGGATTTAGAGGACTAAAACCAAAGAAACTAATAAAGAAAAGTAAAATTAATCTATTTTGAGTCAGATTGTCAACATTTCAAAGGAAATAGTTTATGATTAAGAACTACGCAAAGATCGATAATCAAGTTATTAGTCAGGCTATGTGAACTTGATAGCAAGGAAGGCAATTTCATGCCTTCTGTCAAAAATAAAATTCACTCCATAGAAACTATATGGTTGCAAGAGAAAGTTCTGAAGCTTCTTTTTGAACACTGATCTAAAAGATTGTTTCTCAAGAAATAAAAGAGAGGGTGGAGAAACTCAAAGTCCTGGGGTGTTAAAGCCTTGTAGCAGCAGCATTCAGGAGACAATACTGTTTTGGTTGTTTTGAAGCAGTACCTGCTTCAACATTTTTTGAGCAGGCATCACAGAATTGTCATTGAGTCCAACCTTTGTGACCAATAACCACCTTGTCAACTAAACCACAGCATTAACTGACATGTGCAGTTGTTTCTTGAACACCTCCAAGGCTGGTTACTCTACCACCTCCCAGGGCAGTTCATTGCAATGCTTAACAACCCCTTTCCATGACGAAATTCTTCCTGATGTCCAACCTGAACCTCCCTTGGCACATCTTGAGGCTGTGTCCTGTCATCATGTCACCAGCTCTCCCCTGAGCCTGCATTCCCCCAGGCTAAACAACCCCAGCTCCCTCAGCCATTCCTCATATGACTTACTCTCTAGACCCTTCACCAGCTTCCTTGTCCTTCGTTGCCCTGTGTCTCAAGGGTCACTTTCACATAGATTTAAGCTCTGGATAACATCATCAGTTCACATTTGGTATGACATAATAGAAAATACAAGTTTAAGGAATACGTCTATGAAAGAATTCTATTTCATCTAATCCCAGACTAAAATAAACTCAATATATCTGTGTTCTTGCAAGGAGGATCTTAAATGTTCCTTGGTTTTGTGGATTTTTTTCCTCTTCATGGCATCAGAATAATGCATTTAATGGTTTGTTTTTTTTGTGCTTTCTAATATTTTTCTTCATTTAAAGTCTATTTAATCCACAGATAATTTTTATTTGCCATCACAGCAAAATAACTTCATTCCATATAGCATCCTGAGAACATTGTGCTCAAATATCAGAGGGTTCCAGTCATGGTAACCACATAGTTTTTCTGGTATGCAACCATCCATCCTTCCCATACAAATATAGCAATTTAAGGGGTGGAACAACATAATTGCTTCTTAAAATGTTTGCACTGTATGCAGCTTTTTGAACTAATAGTGTAGAAGTTTTTAACAGTTTTGGGTTTGGTATAGTGTCTGCACCTGCATAATGAGAAAGGAGGCTGAGTGTAGAAAACTTGGTGGAGGAAGACAAGGAACATGCGTTTTCAGCTGCAAAGGAGTCTTGCATTTCATGGAACGCCACAAGGAGCTGACATATGAGTGTCACTTTCTCTATTCAGTAATATGAAGTTTTTAAATGTGTCTGTGTCTCTTTTTTGTCCCATTTACACTTCTTGTAATGCAGAAATTCTGTCTAGGATATTGCAGCTATGACCAATCTCTGTTTCCTAAAACTAAAGAGGGAATGATAGTCGAGAGAAGTTTAGCAAATTTTTATTTCATTCTTCATAATATTCTGGGGTCATTGAGGAGGAGGGATGAAGAACAGTTAATTAGAAGGGAATAACCAAATATGTGTAAGTGTTTAGCTAGTTCAGCTTGTGACTCATTTCTTCTGTGTGCAAACAGCTGAAGACTCATCTTGTGAGAGGCAACCTGGTATTTTAATAGTTGAGCTTTTTCCTTTGAAAAGCACACAAGAAAGGATTTTAACAATTGAATTCCTTCTTGCATATCTTTTATTCCCCTCAAGAAAAAGGATGAGAGAATTTAAAGATTGTTCTGAATCTTAAGATGAAGGCAGTCAAGCAGTTCTGCGCTTATCTCTAGAAAGGGTCTTCTTATATGCCACATATAATGAATTAATAAGCCTGCTGCTTCGGGAATGTTCCTGTGTCTGTACTTACTCCCTTCTGAGTCTGAATGTCTGTTATGACTTTTGGTCAGTTTACTCAGAATAAAAACCTGTAAGACTATGACTGCAGAACGGCAATTTTACATAAAAATATGTAGTGTTGACTTAATAAAACTAGCTGGGTACAACGTTTTAACTGTTGAATTAATCTTGAAATATTTCTGACAGTAACAATCATGGGGGCCTTGTTATGATCTTGGGACTTTGTTGCATATCTTGTTGGGGACTTTGTGTCATGCTGCTGGAATCTATTGGTTGCATCACAGCAGAGAGGTTGGCCCCTGCAGGTTTGATTAGAGCTTAAAAAAAAGCTAAAACCTTCAAACATATCAGTCATATTGTTCCAATATATGGAAAATGTAAAATTTTCTTGAGAAAGGATGTTCTTTAGTGTTTGATCTTTGTATACTTTCAGAGCTAATCAACAAGAAGGGAGATTTATTCCATTAAATAGCAGCTAACAAACTGTAAGAGATGTCCAGGTGTTAGAAAACCTAATTACGTGTTAGTAGAATTGCCTTGTTACCGATTAGGGCTTAATGTGTTCAGTGATCTCAGACCTAGGGGGAGGTTAAAAAAGCTTGGGAAGAAAGATGCCCACTGATAGTGGACACAAAGAATGCAGAATTTACAGGCCACAAGGACATTTGGCAGAACTCCCATGATAAGGAAGAACCTAACAAGGCCAACTTGACAACTGTGCTGGAATCAGCTCTGACTGGGTAAAAGGTAATTCTGGCAGGGGTAGATTGTGACCACTGACTCATGCACCACTGACCCAAGAAACCCACTGACTCAAAAGGAGAGAAAGACTGAGCACATGGACTAATTAGCATGAGAAACGAGAGATTCATTAACAAACAGAAGATAGAATTCTAATGACGAAGAAAACTTTGTAACTTTTAGCCAGTGAACACTAATTCCTTTGTTTGCTGAAGTATGTAAGTAGTAAAAAGTTTTGATAGTGGGCGTGCTTGATTTGTGGAATAACACTGAGCAACCAGGCTTGTGCAACTCTGAAATAAATAATCAACGTCTCTTGAGTGTGTAATTTTTGGTTTGTTGCACACTGGGTAATGAATCCAATTTTTGTGGAGAACAATGTCCTCTGTGAGTTTGTCATGAGAACTTAGACAATACATTCCACATTTTCTTAAAGTATTATGCTTGATGCAGTTTCACATCAAAAAATCTGTATGTAAAGGAAAAGGAGGTAAAGAAAAGCATTTGACCACTCATTTCTGGAATGCCCGGGAATCCCAAACATATGCTTAAGTTACAACACCAACCCATAAGATTTTCATGGCATGGTTCTGTTCCTATAACTAAAGTTTTGCTCGTGAGCATTTGTGTATCCCTTTGTGGCTATTACAAAAGAAGCTTTTTTAGTGTAAATTCAAGTCAATGGAATCCAAACAGGTTTGGTATAAATTGAAAACACTCTTTATAAGCCTCATTGATAAAGCACCAGTTTTAGGTTGGTTTTCTTTCTAGTGGTGGGGATTTTGTGTCTTTAAATATATTAAGACACCATGAGAACATATAGAGATTAAGTTTTCTAAATAATTTAAAAGCCAACTGAAAAACAAGGATGGTCCACTAACTTGATGTACATAATTTGAAGCATCTTGGACCTCAGACAGATACTAGGACCTGAAATGGATTAATGTGTCTTATCTGTGAATCCTTGATAATATGTAAGATTCTTGTAGAATTAACTGCCTTTGTCTACAGAATAGATCTTGCCAAAAGAAGAGTAATATGTCCAGGTTATATAGAAAATTATACATAGTCTCTAATTTGTTAGGTAGGATTTATAAATGTGAAACTATTTAATGAATAGTTAACAATCATGTTTGTAGAATTTCTGCTTTGGCAGAATCCTCTTTCTTCCTAAGAATTTGTATGTAAACATACAAAGGTTCATGCTTTCAAGACTTTGCTCCTTTTCCATCCAAAGCCAGAGGCTTGAAAGGGAAAGCTAAGGAAGGACAAACCATAAGAAAATTCACCTTGAAATTAATGTGCAACAGGTGTATTCATTTCTAGATGGATTCCCTCCATACTCTTCTCTCTGCAGCGTGTGTGAGATTGATGAGATGCGAAGCAAACTGCGAGAAGTGAACTCTGAAAGGAAGAAAGCAGCAGAATCTAGAGATGCTTGGCAGAAATCTTTCAGCCAAGTGTACTGGCATCCATGTGTAAATCCAGAGTAACTCAGATGAGCATTTCCCTAAGCAAAGCTTGCCTCATATGTATTACCCATAGTTACACAGAGTTTTTAATCCTTTGCCTGCAATGTTTCACATATTATGGGGAAATATATCTGCTTTGTGTTCTTCTTGAACATAGTTAAGAGTATGGAAATGTAGAAGCAGGCAGTTGGCTATAGATGGGTTATTTAATTTGGGCTTGATCCCACAAAACAGTCATTTTTAACAAAATAAGTAACCAAAAGTTGGAATATTCTTAAATATCATTGACTTTACCTGTCTGAAAATTTAAGCACAGATTTGCACAATTTACAGAGCTGAACCTATTTATTAGTAAATTAAAAATGCTTACCACTCCTACTGATTTCTTGCATGAGATTAAGCAATTTCAGAATCAGAAAATGAAAATATTTGTTTAGAACGCCATGTCTTCTAAATATATGATTCATTTTCTATCAGTGCTATCTTTCAGGAAGAGAATGACAAGGAAAAAAGTCAAAAGCAGAAAACCCTTTCTGTGGCTTTGTGACTCATTTCAGGTAAATGATCGATTCAGGGTAGCTCGGAATCTAATCTAGTATGACCCAGTTGTATCAGGGTGAATTTGGCTTTAAAGTATCGCCCATTCCTGGAAGCATGAGTAAAAAAGCATTGATTCAACAAACAATCTCTCTGATACTTTGTATTAGAATCAGGCTTTCAGCAAAGTAACAAGGCTTATGTAGAAAAAGAGTGATTTGGAGTTTATTTGTTTATTTATTTGGGGGGGGGGGGTCGGTTCCCACACTAATCTGTGAGAGATGGTGAGTGCAAATCATCTTTCTCTTTCAGAGTATTCAGACTCAATTCATTTGTTGAAATACAGAGCTAAAGCTGCTTTTTGGAGCAGCCCATACTTTAGCATATTGAAGACTTTCAGAAATTAGAGATTTTTAAAATGTAAACTCTTCCAGGATGCAGCAAGGGAAAGCATCTTGCCAGAAGCTCATCTTATTAAAAAATGACTGAATGATTTATAAAGCATTCAGACTGATTTAATTGTTGAGGCTGGAGCAAATCACATCCTGAATTTATTGCAGATTGGACTATGTTAATCTGCAGACCAGGATTTCACAGCTACAAGTTTGTTGATTCCACCTCTCTCTTATTTTCATCTCTCTTTCACATCTTCCATTGCCCCTTTTCTCTTCCTCTTTCCCCCCCATATGTGGGTTTTTTTGTTTTTTTCTCTCTCTTCAGTTTCAAGAGAAATTCGATTAATTCTGATTTAGTTTGCAGGGGTAATGGAAGTCGATTTTTTTTTTCTAAAGCTTCCTGCTAATGAAGGCCAGTGCTTGGATAGGTCTGCCTTTGGGTTTATTCAAAGTTCTCACATTTGCCAGACCAGAAGGTATGTGAGTTCAGTTCAGTGAGCCATTGAAAAATAGTTTCCAGGAGTAATAAAGGTTTGGTGTGGGTAGATCCTGAGATGGAGCTTTGAGTTATCATATGGCACATCACTCGTTAGTGATTAAGCCTCAAAGGTTTCAAAACAGTGACCATTTCATGGAAAATAAAGAATATATTGTACATTTGCATCCCTTCAACTTTCTTTGTGCCTCAGTCCTGTTTTTTGTCTCTTTTAAAAAAATATCTTTAGAAAGCTTCTCTCGCACTTTGTCTATTTATGCTGTCTGAAATGAGATCCTGCCTCTCCCCCCAAATCCTCTTCAATTTTTATAAGGGAATATGCTGAAATTTAAGAGCTGCAAACAGGTTTTCAACATTTTCATATGAATACAAATAATTTTTATCCTCTTAAATGAAAAAAAAAAAAAAAGTTTTATCCTTGCCATCTGTCAAAGTGCATAAACCTGCTTTCCAGAAAGCATATTCCTGATGGTAGACATGGGAAAACTAGTAAGAAACTATGTGTATCTCTTAATAGCAGTAATTTTATAGTGTTTGGTAGAGCTGACTAGCACGACACTTCATTTGCACTTACAATCCAGACATGCCTAGAAAAAATTAATAAAGTTTAAAAGTTTAATGTTACTGCAGATGTTTTAATTTTGATACCCTGGCACATAAAAATTTTCTTCTCTTCGGGTCTTGCTAGCGATATTGAAAGCTCAGAGAAACCATGATAACTCCTCATACTTGAAGTGCTTGAGCGAAGTGAGGATGCAATAATGCATTTTTATTGTGAAAAGCTCTTTGGGTTTTTTCCCCCCAATTTTGTGCTGTACCCTAGATGTCATCCCGAGATAAGGAGCAGAGCTATCATTTAATCCCCTCTGTGTTCCCATGCAAACAACTGTATTTTGCTCTAAGGGCACATAGCTTCAAGAAGAGCATTAGCAGAAGGACGTGTGGCCCACTTGGCCGCCCAGGATCTGGGGCTCCTGTTCCTGCCCCTCTGGAGCTCCTGATCCTGCATGTGGATGCAATCAGACCACTGAACTGCAGCATGCTCCAAAAGGCCTGTTAAACATTCTGCTGCTACACTGTGCTCCTCTTTTGCACTCATCTATGCTACAAAATCAAAACAAAGCATTTGCACAGAAGTTTTGGCGATGTAAAAATCAAAATCTTTTGCCCCAGCCTTAAAGCCTGGAAGGAGGGAGTGAGCCATAGATGGGCAGAGAGATATCTGAGCCACGGCACTCCCGAGGAGGGCTTCTGGGGAGCCTCCAGATTTCTCTTTGTTTAAAACTATGTCACCATTTGAAATCTAGCTAATGTGGAGGGAATTCATAAGCTGATTGCATGCAGCGCTTCCCTTGTTAAGGGTTAATTATTATGCGTCTCTCCTTGCACCATATGGTGGACTTTTCTTTGCTCTGAAATGCCTCTCCTTTCAACAGCTCTGCAGATTAGAAAGTAAAGCTCATTAGCTAACAAACGCTATCCCTTTTACTTGAGATTTACATGGTTTTATGCAATTTTACATACACTTGACTCATTGTCAGGTATAACTAGATACGGTTTATGAAAATTGCCCTCTCTTTTTATTATATATTTTTTTAAACAAGTTATGGTAATATTTTTATAGTTTTTCTATATTCCTGTACTAAGAATAAAAGTTTTCTTTCTGTACCTCGATGCTGTGTTTACAATTAGGCATGACCATGGACATGGATACTCCTCAAATGACAAAAGTTTAAACTATTTGTTGCTGCAAGATCAATGCCAAGCAACTCCTAATAAAACTGGTTATATGAAGTCAAAGCTTCCTTAAACATACTTACTTTCATGATAATTCTAGCCTAGATGTGGGTATAGAAAGAACCAAGCTCTTAATTTTTGGCTAAAATTTTTCAGACTGATGAGTTGTCTGGTTTTTCTGCTTAATAGTTTGTGGAAGAAGAATACCGGACTTTTGAAATAAATCATTAATGTATCATATTAAATGAAAAGAGAAAGGGTGGAATGTGGGGGATTTTATGACTTATTTATATAGGCAGGTTTATATGAACCACACTTGCAGCAAAATAACTTAGTTGAAATTCTGGCAAGGAAATAGTGATTATTGATTATTATATTCCTTTTTAATATTTTTTTAAGAAATTCCTTTTTGATCTGGCGTAATTGCACATCCCTGAGCAGTATGCATTTTGCATGTACCTTTTGTGGACTTATGTGTTATTGAGAGTTATGGAGATGCTCATAAATACTCATCTTGATGAATTCTGGCAAATACGGAATAATGGAAAATTTTAAATATTGCACATATGTTACCATTCTCTTTATATTTTTATATAATATTAAACACACTTTAGGAGCTACTGGAAACAATCATTACTGTAATATTAAAAGATTTATTCCTTCACTATTGCCATTACCATGCCCTACTGGTATTATTGCTGTCTGGATATACCACTAGTGTTATTGATTATTAATGGTGGAATGAAAAAGGGAATTCTGCCAGTGCATTCTAAATATTCAGAGAAATGGAATATGCGTTCTCATTGCATACTTGTGGTACACAGTTTGGGAAAATAGGCCTTGACTGAAACTAGCTTTAAATAATTCTTTATCCCATTTGATGCTCCATTTTTACATTTTTCCGGATATTTTTAAGCTTTTTCTGCTGATGACCCATCTTTTTCTGATTTATTGTTCAAAGAATCTTTACTCCAAAATCTGATAAGAACTGCTACACAGAACGTTATTTGTGAGGTCACAAATCAACTTTATGGTTTTTCTGCAGGACTGAGCCCTGCTTACCAAGATAGAAATAGAGGTACCCTGTCTTGTTTCGTGCAGGTCTTTCTGATAAAAAGGAAGAGGATGGCAGTGAGTTATGTATAAGGCAGGGGAAAATAGACATAATTCTGTTACTTGTCTGCTATGAATATGTCTTATTAATTCCATGGAATCACTGTACTTTTTGCCCTATTTTTGAAGTATACTTAAAATTATCTCCCATCTGCAGAGTCGTATAAAGTCTGCTACCAAACTAGCTGAAAGACACTGTCATTATCAGGGGTGGTTTGTTGTTTTTTGGGGTTTTTTTTTTGCCTACTGTTTTCTCTTTTGGAATAGCATTGAAAGGCTCCCATCAGACTTCAGGCTGACTACATTAGTCATTAGATCCACATGTAGAAATGCATTCTCTAACCAAAAAAGCTTTTTACTCTAAGTGACAATGGCATGCTTTGCCAAGGACAAGGTGAAATGCTAATGTCCTGTTTACCTCCTTCCAACCGACTGCATGGTGGAACAGACAAAAGTCCTGACTCTGAAGGACAGCTTTATGATTCTAATTTCAGGAACTTCCTGAGTAATTAAGACATGCTCATTTATTATGCCAATTTACAATGGATCTGTCTAGATAACAATAAAGATTCTTCAAATTACTTTCCACCATTTTAGATGAAAATCTTTATCTGCTTGTTCGACACACATTTCCCATGTCTTCTTTCCTAAATCTCTGACACAGGCTTTTTTATTTTTTTATTAGACATGACAGAAAAAAACATTGCATAGCTTTTGAACTTTAGATTAGGAAATTAAACCAAAAGTTAGTGAGAGTTTGCATTAAGTCAAAAGTTAGTGAGAGCCTTCAAATTTTGGGACTTGGAAAAGTTTGTGCTGCAGAGTATTGAAAATATCTCTTAAAGACTGACAAAATATACGTTTAACCAGACTTCAGGTTAAAAAACTCACAGTAAAACCCAGAAAAATATATTTGTGCTTTTTAAAATGAATAATTATGTGAGTCATTTTTGATTGTTATAGGTTTTTTTAAAGAAAGTTCTAATATTAGAAATAGTTTTAATATTAAAAGAATATAAATAATTACTGGGGAAAATTATTTTGACAATGAGAACTTTGCTGGATTCAGGTATTATAAAATATTGAATCTTATTGGTACTTTGGGTTTTTTTGTGATTGATGTTAGTTTGGGGGGGCAGGGTAAATCTAAATAAATAAATAAATAAATAAATATTGATCTTATTAGATCTAATATCTAATTACTAATAGATATTTTTGTCAAAGTATTTGGAACTAGGTTATGCATTTCTGTTTTCTAAAGATTTATTGTTCATTAAATA